>UZAN01039995.1:27766-54732 GCA_900618425.1 Echinostoma caproni | reverse complement strand
CGTCTGCCTCTGTACGCCAACTCTAATCTGATTTACCAATTCCAATGTGGGTGCGGAGCGACCTACGTGGGCAGAACAGAGCGACAATTACGTAACCGGGTTGCTGAACATATTCCAAATTGGGTTCAAAGTCGGATGACGCAATCTGGGTCAAGTTCGCGACATAGAATCAACGGTCGAAACTAAAAGACTCCATCGTCAGCCGTAGCTCGACATCTTCTGATGACGCAACACCAGATCGACCGAAGCATGGCGTTCCGAATTATCTACAAGTCACGAACCGCAAGATTTCTACGGTTTGCAGAAGCGGTTGCTATNAACAAAAGGAACTTTATGTTAGTTTATCCTTACCCTGGTGATAGTCTTTTTTACCCCTCCCGCTTTTATGCTTTCTTTTCTGTTTCATTGTATTTTATTCATCTTTGTTGCCATGCGAAATCCCAATATAAGTATTGTACTTTCTGCAGTATGCACCATGTTGAGGTGCAGCGAAATCGTCCTGGACATAAATCGTGCAGTATTGCAATTTGGTCTTTTCTTTTCATATAAAGGTTTTATTATTTTTTCTCATCCGTTTGCTGAAATAAAACGATATTTTCTCAACTATTTGCTTACTAGATTCATTGAAATATTAATTTGGGCGAGTCTTAAATTGAATGATATTAAAACGTTGACGCTATACACTGTGAAACAACGAAAAGTAGTGTTACTGATATCTCATTGTAATCTTGCAGCTTTTATCAACTTCCCCTAAACCATTTCAATACCTTTCTATTTTATTTCATTTTCCCTAACTAAGGTATTGATTAAACCCTCGGCTGTGCACACAAAACTGATAAAAATGCAACATCTGAAATGAAGTACCATATAGATATAATCGTAACTATCGTGGTGAGGCTGTATTTTATGAGCCATTTGATAAAACCGGAACTGTGCTGTGACAAATTGGGAACATGTGACAAATGGACACCGGTGTTGAAAGTGAACACGCATCTCGGCGCCAATTTCATTCGAAAAAGCTGAAAACTTTATACGATTTTGTGCAAGGGCGGGGCTCAGTGAAATACTCCACGTTTCGAGTAAATATGCTCATACTTGACATCACCAGCAAAATTCATTTTTCGAGATTACGGGTGAGATGAAATTGGAAACCCCCGGATGTAGTTGTTAAAGATCAACTTTTGCTTCAAAGGAAGCACCTTTTTTCCCATGACAAAATTGAATAGAAAGGTTAACAACAAATGTTGGCCTACTTCATGCGGGATCATTTCACTATATCTGTACATGTGCATACTACAATTTAAGTGATCACTAATATGGAATGGTAAAATACAGAATGACTGTTTTTTTATCATTTTGCATCAGTCTATGGTAAAATAATTTTATTTGGCACGGTTCCACTTCAACTCTGTATTCCTGTACCCAGAATTTTAATAAAAACAAAATGTAGTACTTCAAATTAAAAATGTACGAAGTATTGCAGTGAAAAGTTTGAAAACAGTGCTAGTTTTATTTTAATAATTTTGTTTTAAAGAGATAATTTTAGTTTCAATATTCGAAATCACAATTTTCAGTTAGAAGATAAATCGTGAGACTTCATTACTCATGCTGCCTTCTACAAAAAATGTTGAATGTTTATAATAACAAACACTAAGATGAAAAGTTGATTATTTGTATTTATTTCACACCACGCGTTACCTTATGTCACCCTTAGCTGGACAAGGATGACTCCTCAAAGTTCTTATTGCCTACGACTCTATAATGAGTGCTAATTGACTGCTTGATGTAAGTTGATTTCCGATTGACCTATAATGTGTTTGTTTTGCTTTCGGATAGTCCCTGTAACCCCCACCACATCATGGACATCTTCTTTCGGTGAGTACTATTTGATTGGTAAAAATTTTGACTGGTCTGAGATTTGAGGAAGCCTAAGTTTTTTCATTTAAAGGCATTTAAGAACAACCCTTCGATTACTTAATGGACCAGATAATTTGCTTCATGGAAGGTGTAATTTCCTGTGGTAAAGAAACTGTCGTGAGCTTTTCAGATGCGCCACCGAAAAGCTTGCGGTCGTACACCCTCACTCGGGTTACCAAAATAAATCACTAGATAACATTTTCTGTTCGTTCTCCAACAAACCCTTTAGTTTAGTATTTGCAAAAAGAGATCATAACAAAGCTAGGTTGCACGATTCATGCCAAGGGATATTGCGCTACATCTGAACTGGTGCAATAGGGCAGAAATATACAGTTTATATCGTTGGACAGTACATCATGTTACAAACAAATAGGACAGGGTCAAGGAATCACATTTCTACAGTTGCTAAAGCAGTGACAGTGTGACTAACAGCTGTTTTTGTACACACGTGTTTGGTTCTATTTTCTAGTTGCAACCTACTAGGCGAAATTAAGTAGCCGGTTGTAGGTGTTTACATAAATGATCTGAAATCAGCTTGCCGGGTGCCGATCATGATTTTTCATTAACAAATGTCGAGCGATAGGTACCGCAGGCTTTTTGCGTGTTCGGTTTACTTGGGTAGGTGTGGGGTTTGGTAATTGTGTGATGTTATTAAATATGTTATTAGTGGGTGATGCGCATGTGTGAGTTTCACGGGTAAGATTGGAGAATGACATATGATCATGTGAGTCACTGTAATCGGTATCTAACTCATCATGGGATATATGAAGATGTACAAAAAATAAGCGAAATGATTCCGTATATACAGTACACGTATGAGCTCAACGTAACGAAACAAGAAAACTGTAATCTATTTGGAATATTATGCAACGATTGTGACTTACAGAACAATGCTCAACAGCCGAGCACAGCGCGCAAGCCATATGAATTGCATACTCGGACTGTATGAATGAAACTCAGTCGATATCAATGGAGGGCGATACCTAAGACTACAATTGTGGTGTAAAGCAGCAGCGTAGCGTGGATCGTCTGCGAGCTGCCTTTAGTGTGGACAGGTTCTCAAGAAGCACTGTGTTTAAATGGTTTGCGGAGATTAGTCACCCACCCTACAGTCCAAACCTGGCTCCGTGTGACAATTTTGTGTTCCCAAATGTCAAGCGCATGATGCGTGAAGTCCGATACGATTCACTAGCAACTACAGTGAAGGCCTTCATTCAGTTGGTCCAAGGATCAACCTCTTCGGCATGGTCGAGCTGTTTCACCAAATTGTTTGAGCGCATGGAACAGTGAATGAACGCGGGTGGAGAATACTTGGAGAAAGTTTAATGCTTTTGTTTGTGTTACAAATAAATCTTTTTGCGTATCCGGCGACTTTTTTTCCAGCCCTGCTATGCAACTGCTAATGTAAGACGGCCCGCATCCACATTCATACAGGCAAATGTTGTGTGCTTTGGCGGACAGTTGCAGAGGTTGCTCTATGGACGGGGTGAGGATTTTTGTGGTTGTGAACCCAACATAAATCGTGCAACGTAGATTTGTCATAATAAACAATCATAGTAGACATGAACATGTTATTTTTTATCTCGGAGCGCAAATGATCGCTCACTTTGGAGCCCATTTGCGATATTTTACTCTTTGTTTGGGAAGTGTTGTGGTTTTAATAGCTTTAATGAGGCCACTTATGATGAACTTTTACATAGATCCCGTAAATCGCAAACAGCAAAGTTATTGTTGGATTAGCCGGAAGACTTGTTGTTGTGGCAGACGTGGGTGAAATTAATCAGCACGTGCCAACACATACTTTAGTTAAAGCACTAAGCTAACGAGAACCAGCGAGGGCAACAACGTGCAGTTCATTGTGCAGCTTACTATTCGAAACTACCCAAAATATGCATCAATCTCTTCTTTGTTTGAACGCAAACCTACCTGTCCCTCGTTAGAAGGTGATGCGCTGTATTTCCGGTCTGTTTCTGACATATATCTAATTCCTGTATATAAATAAAACTGTTTATAATTCATCCATTTATGCAATAGTTCTATGAAATTCGTTAACTTCTTGAATATGATTGCTCAGCTTTGCTTACTCTCCCCAATCCCGGAAAAGTACGTGTGATCAAGTTTGTCAAGCATAACAGTTGAACAATGTTTAATGTGATTATATATTTATATTTTGCGGCAACGTCTTCATGCCGATGTATCTATAGAATTTTATTTCTCCGTTTTTCGAAAAGTTAAGTGCGCCCGACCAGTAATCACAAAGGCGTTTTACATACCACTTTTGAGAAGTGTTTTATAGCACAGAAGTTCACAGACAAAAATGTTACATTCCACCGATTTTTTGAGCTGAAAAAGTTATTGTGCCTTAAAAGTTACCCTTATTATCTACCATTAATAAACAATCATAACCATAGTAGTATTTGATATGAAAAGATTGTTGTTTTGGGGGTGCGCGATCAGAGTTGTTTATCGTGCAATGAGCAGCCACAAGTAATGACACGAATTTTACTTCGCGTTATGGAATTATAAATCAACGATAGTGAATATCCCGTTAATCCTTGCAGTAACTGGTTGAATTATACCAAGCGTTTTGTTTATTGAATTATTTTTCTCGTGATCACTTGCATACTGTGAAGCAACTTATAATAGACTGCTTAAAGACATCTTTCGACCGCAATGAATTCGGAAGCTCTGAGGAACAATCAGCTTATCCAACATCCATTTTATGTTACCATTATCAACTGGTAGTTTATGTCACCGTGCATCCCGATCAGCTTTTCCCATGTCACTTTCCTGTTGAACCCCACATCGGATAAAGTATTGCCCCGTGAAGTACGACTTGATAACGAGAGGACTATCAACTTTATCCGAAATTAAACGCGTTGTGAAAAATTATTTGCAAGAATACTGATTGATTTGTGCCGTTTCATCTTGATAAACGATCATGTGAATGAATCCGAGCACTAAAATAGCAATATCCACTCCACAGATGAGGCAATTTTATAAACCACATCGATTTTGTTCCGTCAATGCTGTTTTGTGCACCGTTACTATGTGCAGCATTCACGGTCGTAAAATTGTTATTTCACTTAATGTGCAGGCTGTGAAGAAAGGAATATTTGGGGTTATTTCGAATGAATTTAACGATGAAAGCTATTGCCCGAAAATATGCTCAGTGCAACCTACTCACACGCATTGGGGGAATAGCTGTTGCCGTCACTGCATATATTCAGCTAGCGATATGTATGTATGTTTGTATGCATGTATGTATGTATTTAAATACAAACGCATATTAACTGGTGTACGCCTCGATGTGTGTGTTCTTGCATATGTGTAGGTACCGTTCTGTGCATGAATTCACACTCGACATTAGCACCGGCGGAAGTTATCTGTTGTTCCAATTTCAATGATAACTTTTTGAATTTTGTAATGATCTATACGACTACCAAAGTCTTGCTGGTACAAGCGTTTCACTAGCATCTCTGACGTAAAAAAACTAATTTATTTTTCAGTACACACAACAAACCTTATTTATCTTTGAAAGCTCCGCACAAACATTTAAATAGGTCCATTTGAAACCATACCAAGAAGGAATCACAGTGATCTATGGTTTAAAGCAAATCAACTGTTTTCAACTGTTCTTCCCTCAGATATTGCTCAATGTTTGGACTGTTTTAACTCAAAAAGAAACTCCAATTGACAAAATGGCTCTTTATATAATTATCCTATTTTTGGAATATTAACTGAACCCTTACAAAACCAATATATTTATTTGTCGCTTCAAGTTTGGAATATTCAATGTCTAACTAAAGTTGTTCATGCGAGTCATGGTAATTACGATGTTCTTCGGGAAAGAATTAGGTATAGGAATATTCTCTTGGTTTGCGGCATAACCACTCTGGACAATTTGCTTTTGCAAAAGTCTCTAACCAACTACGTTTAAATCCCCGTGACTATTCAACAAACCTAAATAATGTCATTTCTTCTGATGAGGAAAATTTAGCAACCCATTTACTGCACTAGACGAAATGCACAAATTAAATCAGTCAACTCCAGCCACAAAGTTTTGAGTGTAATGGGTCGTTCTCAATGCATACTGCTTTCTAAAACCAGTAGTGGTCACCTTGAAATTTTGACTTGTTATGCTAATGATATATACCCTAAAATAAGAACACTATATCATGTCCAGTTTCACGTGTGAATATGCTTGTATAGTACACAATTTACATTCGACCAGTCTGCAAACAACTACCATTTTCTTAATCCTGTGCTGATATATACACATATCTAGTGCTGGGTACATTCAAGCACCTATTCCTACTTGGTCATGTGTGTTCTTGAATCCTAGTCAGAATCAGGATATTCATTTCTGTTTATTCATCGGGCTTGGCAATTGGTTTGACAACGTTGCATCACTAGAAGGGGTCACATCTTCAATAATTATTGAGTGATGGTATTCTGCTTCTTTCCGTTTAATAGTATACATTGTTCTTCTGTGACTTCTGTTCCTGGTTTTCATTACTGTTTGGGTATTTCGAGGGCCTATTCATTTGAGGTAAATAACATGGTGATGTTGAAGAGAACCATTATAAAGTCTTGTTGGATATCAACCAGTTTAGTTTCTCTATCAACTGCTTCTTGTTGATCTTGCTACGTTTTTGTTCTGGATCAAATTAGAAAGTAGGCTCACTAAACTGCATCACCTCTAAGCGTCTGCAAAACTCAAGAATCAAATGATGCAACAAAAAGGTTACTTCCTGATATCAGAACGAACCTAACTGCCGCAATAGATATAGAGGAAGAAAATCCTCTTCTGGTCCCAATTAAACAGCAAACAAGATTGAAACCAACGGGAACAAGGGAACCAAAATGTCTGAAGAAGAACACACACTAATGAACATTGCTACTGTAGAAACACAAAAGACGCCATCTCGGCTTCAGATGAGACGTTTGCAAATATTTTTCCAAGCATGGCAAACAGGTAAAAATGAATTCAATCCGAAGCTCCCTCATGGTCGGAGGTGGGTGTCTAGGGCTGCGGTTGTTTACACTTCTTGTTCACCTCGTGAAATGCTCCCATACCACCATGCGTCTCAAAAACCTATGCTGAGAAAGCCGTACTCACTGTTTGGTGAGTTGGCCAAAATCCTGATTTCAAACCAACCAAGAACACCAACCAAAAACAGGCGTATGAACCACACAACCATACATGGTAGTGATAATAGTCACCGGCTTGATTGAGCATCGAGGTGCATTAGGCACCTTAGACGTTTAACCCCGTCTAAAGGGCGTATGATCCGATGAACTGGACACCAGCCTCCAATGGATTGTGGTTTTCATATACCGCTCCGCTGCGTTGTGTGTTAGACTTTAGCTAGAAGGCTTCGTTTGTTAACCTTATAAGAAAATTCACCTGTCTTGGCCTGCGCAACCTGGTAGTATTCGTCCTACATGCAAATCATGTAAATATAAATAATACGGACGGAGAGAACTGTTTCAAATACATTATCAGCCCATGAAATCCTCATACGTGAATCAAGTGAAATATTTTTATCATTCATATCAAACAATATGTTTTGTGGTCTATTCATTGACCCTTTCTCGGGATAATCTGAAACAGCGAAATAGCACAGCAAGCGCCGATGCTTCATGAGCTAGCTCGACGAGTATCTCGGTTCGTTTTGCACTCTGATAGAACGCGCTGGAACACTTATAGACATATGCTAATGCCTTTTTGTGATTTGGGTTAAAAAGCGGAAATATGTCACGGTAAATTTGATTGAGCATATATGAACAATTTACGAAGCAACTGGGGAGCAAAAGTAGAATAATGAGACAACTTTAGCAGTATATCTTGAAAGCGGGTATGGAAACAAAAACGAAACTAACAAACCATTGCTGAACTTGTTCTGTGAACAGTGAACGCAGTCAGTCTGAGCTTTATTCTATTTGTTTCCGTAAAATTCTTTTTACTTGCTACTCGTATGAGTGAAGCACGCATCTGCGAATTCTCCCACAAACCGATTTGGTGACTGATGAGCTAAAAGCACGTTATGTGAAAATAAACAGCTGCGGCATCGTTTGTATGCACAGAGTGTGAACGATCTATGTACTGTTAGAAAGTATCTTTTGATACTACCTAGTGCTTTGAATGAAAGTGAATATTGGCCAGTTTTCCGTCAGTGATTTCATAGCCATTAACATTGGCTTGAAGTCAATGTATGTTGTAAAATAAATAAATTCACCACTGAAATCCAAAGGTATACGTTGTGCCTTCAGATTCATAGATTCATAGATTCATACAACTGGTTAACGAAGGCTATTTGAAAAAAATATATGGCAAACTTATGGTATTTAAGTGGCAAGTGTACAGCAATTTAGTGAGGGATTTCGCCTTCAGAAGCTAACAACGGTCATAGACATCCATAGTCATCTCTAGTGAGAAGTCCTTTCTCTGTTGTATTTTATTATCGGGGATTATCAACTCAGAATTCAAAAGTGTTCCCGGGACAACTGGTATATGCATTTTATTGCAGTCATTTCAAGTTGATATTGACTTACATCAGAGTCAATGCACTAGCTGACCGGGAAGCATATAATAAGATGAGATTTCACAAAACATGTTTAAAGCATGGACTTTTTAAAGTTCTGATCCATTTCTTTCTTTTGGGGGGAGGCGAGGGTGATCAAACGCGCGTAAACATTTTGTTGGTGATTGATGTCGCTTATCGCAAATGTTTTGCGTGTATGAAGTAAAGAGATCATAACAATGGCATTAAGAACATTCGATATTTTGACATCATAAATATGAGTGATGTTCAAAACTGTCACTCGTCGCTTTATAGGCGTTAAATAAAACTAACTTAGGGCGGTTATGCACGGTGTTCTTTCTGACTACAGGTAAAAAGCATACATGGACCTAATATTATCATTACACGATAAAAACCATCATATTTATTCGAAACGTTACCTGTATCTCATGACCCGTTGGGACTGATTGACAATTTTGAGAATACACCAGGCATACAATTTTATTTGCACAATCCTTAAATCCCTTGGTCGGATGCGTAAATTAAAAAGCAGGACATTTCATTATTTCTCATGTCTAAAAGTTAATTTTTTTTTCGAAAGCTCTTTTTAGCGCTTTACAAACCTTGTAAGATACAAGTTGATATTTGACCCATATTTACAGTTTTCAGTGGAATTTCACATGTGAGTTGATCGACTTGCAAAAGACAATTAAACTAGGTTTCGTAATCTGGTATAAATCAAACATCGTTTATTTTTCAGTAGAAAAAGTGTTTTTGTGGTGTTCGTAAAGAGTCAACCTTGGAAAATTGACGTTTAACACCCAACTTTCTCATCATCTGCAGAATTTGTTATTGCTCGTATTGCTGCCTATGATTCTCTGGGTTTAGAAAAGAGTTTTTGGTTTCTTCAATTATGATTCATAGCCTGTGATAAACCTTTTTGTGACTCTATCATTCTCACCGTTCTTTTTGAAGCCAGTAATCCGTTTATCAAGCTGTCTGCACCATGAAGCCTAATGTTGTCTCTAAATCCGATAATCAGTTCTAAGTTAAAATTCTTTCTACCCGTGCACACACTTATTACGACTGCATTATTTCCTTTTATTACTCACTTAAGTCTATTGCACGCCCAGTATTGGCAATACTTGTGCTCATTTTTTACATCAGTACTTTGTTTTCCGACCTCTTTGATAATCATGTTTTTTGCTTTAGAATAGGCGCAATTATTATTTAGTATACTACAGTTGAACGTGATGTATGAAGCACGCTACTGTTGCTTCTTTCAGGCTGAAAACAACTGTTCTATTCTTTTAGTAATTACACAGTGATGATCATTTCATTGGCGAATGGCTAATTACCCTTTACCCTATCACATTTTGACGTAAAATCTATACTCCTGTTGTACGTAAGCCGGTGAGCGAGTGTTGGGAAAGCAACTGAAGTCTACTAGTTCTGATGTTCAATGGTTTCTTTGATCCTCGCCAAAACATTTCTTACTATGGTGTTCCCACAGTGAAACGTTACATCTGCTCATCCTAATATTCTGCCTATAGTTTTTTGACCCTGTTTATTTAGAATGCAACAATTGTATGACAATCATTGTGTGCCTATGACAAAAAACGATATCGATTAGTTTGAGTACAGAAAATACAAACTTTTCTCTCCATCGCAAAAATGATGTGTCTATACAGAGACAGGTGTACGCAACTGCCTTTCACATCATGGTAACCTCTTTAAACGATGTGTTATAATCGTTGTGGATGTTTTCTGGATTGATTTTAGTGATTTTATTTTATTTTCCTGAGCATTACAAGACATTGAAACAAAAGTCCACCATGAGTGCGTCGAATGGCATAAAAAACGATTTCCGGTGTAGTGTGGGTACTCAGCGGTACACGGATTACGTAAGGGTGGAAAACGCCACTGCCTATCTGTCAGCTGACAAGTGTTCGGGTAAGGACAACGTACAACACGGAAAACTATTGTGTCTACTGTTTTTGACGTGCAGGCGGGTATAGGGTTAACACTTGAATAAAAGGTAACTGGTAGTCAGCCTATGGTACTGCGGCGGACTTGAATGTATAATTTAGAGGAAATGGCTCTCTAACCATTGTCGTTACACCTTTTGGAATGGAGTGATTTGAAGATTTGGTCATCAACAGATAAAATTTACAGCAGTTTCACGTCCATAAAACGACGAAACTGTTTATAATTGATATCCTCTTGAATAAACTAGCATTTGCCTTCAATTATGCTTGCGTAAACATTTTATAAGTTTATATGTTCGAGTATTGTCCTAACGATATTCATTCAGAATGAAACAATACATTTTCTGACTTCAGGAAACAACTGTATATCACGCTGTAAGGAGCGGCTCTTTGAAAGCGATGGATTGAGTGAATTTATACAAGCTTGTGGTTAATATATTTACATACCTTTGGCATTACGTTCAGATTTAATTTCAGGCTACTGTGATTATTCGTGTTTCTTAGGGAATCACTATATGTGTATGGTTTTGGAACCAAGATGGGCCAGAAAGCAAATCTCGCAACAGGCCAGTAGTTGAGCTCTGTGTGTTGTGATTCGTCCGCCATCAATTCGTTCAAATGGTTCTTCTGAGGACGTATAATAACTACAACGACTAGCGTTGTATCTGATTGGTACCTTGGTGGTACGTGACAGAGAAAACGGTGTCATATTGTACAAGCGTTTGGTTGCACTTCCGGCAGTTATTTTAGAACAAAAGACAATAGTTCAGAAGGATACTATCACTGTTCAGAATACTTCTTTTTGCATCCATCAGAATTCACAAGTCTCTATTAGGGAATTTCATTAGACTGCACGATGAATTGCATCGTGCACGCAGTATTGTTGTGAAGAGGCAACAAGATAGAAATGGCCATTAACTGCTCCCTAGAGTTTTTTTCAAGTCTTGTTTGCCTTGTGGACGGTGACCTTCAGTCAATATGCTCAGCAGAAAATAATTCAGCGGTTGTTAGCTGAGATCCACTAATAAAATAATCATCGCAGTCGTATTTGACGGTCAACCTTGTACAGGGGGAAATAATCACGCCACATTGTAATTTAATGATCACCAATATATGCACTTCACTATGAGAGTGTTTGTGGTTGTTTTCGTTAAGAGTCAATGAAACATTTAGACTCGTACACCAGTATACAAAATGTAGTTCATTGAGGGTAGAGTGTAAAACCTGAACTTGTTTGGTTCATTTTTGTCTCAGTCCTCGTGAAATCGTTTTTCTATACACTATGTGAGACAAGCGCTCACTCCATTTCTGTTCCACATCAGGCTCCGTTATTGTATTCGACAAAAGAATTGTCATCAAGGACCTGACAATTTTGGATGTATTACAAACGATTGTTGGTTGGAGGCTTCTTTGATAGAAACTGCTTTAATACTCTGTTGATAAATATGTATTATGGATGGGAATACCTATAACAGAGGTAATTTCCTCACGCTGTAGAAATAGTATCGGTCAAAAAGCACTGGAATGAGTGATACACATTTTAAATATTCACTCCGAAACAGCCGACACTGGTGCCGCCCTTGCTCTTCCACACCGTCGTTTGCACAGAGTAGAGGCTGTAGCGCTAACGTCAACACTGGGATCAACAAGTGCACGTGTGGTGTGGGACAGACAAGCAAGTCCGGCCAACTGATTCACGAGTATGGCTTACCAATCGGCTTGGGAACATGGCCGCACGGATGGTTGCACCGGTACGCTGAGCAAACATCAGCACATACGTGGATTATGGTTTGTGCGCACGCACATGGTTGCACTCGCATGACCGATAGTAGACAATTGCAGACTCGCAGGCATGTACGCATAAACATCGCACGCGTTGATATACACACACGCGCACCCAGACAGTCTTACCCTCTATTCCCCTTGGTCAGACAATCTCTCTCTTTGGTTAAGTGATACCAAGTCAGTTGATTCAAGACAGCTGATGCCGCTGGACGTTTCACGACCTATCCATCAAAATGCCAACCGATTGAAGTGACTCTCAACGGAACTTATGTCTCCGTTAGTTTCACACTGGAATTGTTCGCGCCGAATGCATTTTTAACGGATTAAGCTTACACTGTTTTCATAAGTTCGCACCCGGGTTTTATACCCGTGACACAGTCTATCCATTGTGTTTATTGCAAGACATCAAAGCACATTCATTTGACCGGGAACCTAATCCTATAGCGGTTATTTCACATACAAGTAAGTGATGCGATGGAATATGCTTTTGCCTGATCGTAGTTGCACACTTTAGACAGCTCTTGAGTGGAATAGTTTAAATCACAGACGGCGGCACACACCCAGTGATGTTGATGGTGATTACTTCTTCATATTTGTAGTATTGGATGTTTAATTGAGTTAGGATTAGAAAACTGATGTTCAACGTATGAGCCACAAATCACATATACGAATAGATAGAGAGAAGCTCTCTCAGTCGTTATTTCATTGATCTAACCCAAATGTGATCTTACAGTGACTACTAACGATTACGACGCTGTGGGCATCAATCTGCTAGCAGCAAAATTTTAAACCAGTCAACAGAAGCGTGACGAAGGTTTCACAATCATTAATAAGACAGTAGGTTTTATTGGGGAAGATGTGTGATGATAATTATCAACAGACATTACGGAATTTGAGTAACTTTTCTATTTTCGCATTCGTTTTAGTTGTTCTCCGATAAGAACTGTGAAGAACACTTCCCTCGTGAGTACGAATTCAACCTGGTTAATGTTGAACGCTTTAATAATGAGCGGACATCATCTTTATCGATAAGAGAATGTTGATTCGGTTTGTAACCAAATACCGGAAATTTTACTACTTCCAATCAGTGTTATGCTAATTAGGCAAAGCCGTATCAAGTGTCATTGCTATAGGCACTATTCTTACCATTTCAATGCAATTCATTACACTGTTTTCGGAACCATATAATTAAGTTCCTATGATTAAGGATGGTGCCATTTTTTGTTAATAGTCGCGTCGTATCACTACTCAGCTTTAGCGTGGCCGCATTAGTATATATCTTTCACTTAGCGTATTCGCAGTATTTGGCTGGTTTCAGGAGCTGATCTCAAGATTGGGCAGATCCACGCTTCGTGACTTGACAAGTGCCTTGCACAAAGGGACGAAAGGTGACCAGCAGTAGTTTTTTCTGATTCTTTCTCGTTGGGATTGATTCATGCATTCGGTTCCGGATTCTGTCCTGTTTCCAAAAGTGATTGTTCACTGTTTACAGTTAGTTTGTGAGACTCACACTGGGTAGTTCGATAAAACTCGTGATGTGGTACTAAGAGTTGGGTTTGTGGTTGTCTTCGATTCCGTTGATACGATTAAATAATGGATTAGAATTTTGATTTTCATCTTGTTGATCGAATTAAAAGCCATGCTTTGAACTGTAACTTGATTTTACGCGGTGGTAAATTGTTTGAGATATGTTGCCAAGTGCACCTGGAAAATTGTTGGAAATATTTCATAAATCCAAGCTCACTAATGCAAGAACGCTTCATCGCTCACTGGTAATGCAAATAACTGAAACGGCTAGATGTCAGCAGCACTATTTCACGCAGGGAAGTGTAAAACTGCGAAAACCAGCCCAACCGTTATTTCCTTTCTATAACATTTTTCGAAGGAGGTGTCTAATATGGCTTTAATTTAAAAATTGTTAGACGTTGGATATACAGAGGTTTTTATGCATCCCACTATTTGGCTATTATCAACATGAACGTATTCCTAGAGTGATTACAACAAAAGTCAAAAATTGTACGTCGGAATAAAACAATTTTCTGTTGTGAGGTAAGCACTTCGGATTCTCTAGGAAATTAGACCACATGCATAAACATTTCCCATTAGATAATTTTTCTATATTTTTGATTACTCATTACTCTGAGGGTTTTGGCCCTCTAACAAAATATATTCATTATCCAACCAACGTTTGGCGTGGATCGAAGGGAACTGGTTAATCTGAGATAATTTAATAATGATAAACAACAAAGGTTAATCAGACCCAAACATTTTAGTATGCAACCTAATCGTTGGTTCCACTAGTTCTTCTTTTCTCATTTTACCGTGTGTGTGCATCTAATTGTTGAAACAATCACTTTGGTTCAGATTCAAGTTGCTTTGATGTGGGTTTAGCATGAAACCAAATTGAGTATATTGTTCGAGATTTTTAGATAAACACTACCAAAATGCTCTCAAATGTTTAGGTACGTTTATCGTGATGAATTGAGAGTGTAAACAGGTAAATACGTTTATATGATGAACATTGATTTTTTGAGAGGCCTCCTCTATTTGATCGTTTTTTGAGTGATGCGAAGTTTACTTATATCTTTATTCTTTTAGAGTACCGGATGACACTTTATTTCTGCAGATTTTATTAAAAAGCTGAATTTTCGGGTGTTATTATAATCCAAGAAAGAATCTATGCTTGTCAATACCGCACATTTTGTCCCAAATTATTCTTCTTCTTCGTTTATTTTCTTGAGTGATCGATAATAAAAAGATGATTGTAAAAATATATTTTTAGGAAGTTAACGGCGATTGAGCAAAAGACCTTTAGCAGGTACAAGAAAACAGTACAATTTAGGCAGCGGTTTTAGTTCTTGAAAACAACTGCTGGGTGGATAATTAGATTACGATTACTGGTGGACCATCACCTCCGTGTTTATACCTTTGACCAACGTTACTGGTGACAGACGATATAGAAGATTGCTCTTTGACTTACAAGACTTCGGATATGGTGCAGCATATTATTATTATATTATTATACTGTGCCTGCTACGACTCTCAAGTTTGCGGTAACGGTTTATGTTCTGTTACAAAAATCGCAGTTGGCTACTTTTTGACTGCTTCAACAAAGTGATGCAGAATATATTCGAAACTTCAGGTTGTGAAAAGAAGTTTAAAATTCCTCCAAGTGCTACCAACCTCTGAAATAAGCACTCGAACCATGTAATACCTAGCTAGCATGAAGCACTGAACTGCATTGTGCGCGACTTGTTT
The DNA here is from genome assembly GCA_900618425.1 of Echinostoma caproni. Classification (NCBI taxonomy): domain Eukaryota; kingdom Metazoa; phylum Platyhelminthes; class Trematoda; order Plagiorchiida; family Echinostomatidae; genus Echinostoma; species Echinostoma caproni. The sequence continues at coordinate 39,257 of UZAN01039995.1, read as the reverse complement.
TTGGTATGTTTTTTAACTACACTCAGTATACGGTGGTGCCACGTTGTGTGATATTTATGATGTAATAACAAAGTTTATATTTAAACCTTGGAGCTTCACAATAATTAAAAAAACGGATTGCAAAAGTAACTTTTAATAATCTCACAATACAGTTTAAAAATACACATCACCTGAAAATAAGCCCCAATGTGGAATAATAAGTCCTCGTTTCTAAGAGCTTGCCAAAGGCAAGTGAAGTGCAGAAAATTAACTTATGTTGTAAGCTATTTGAGATGTGTCACTATCCACATTTTCCTGCGTAACCCGACCAGAGTAACTTGAGGAAGATAATACTCTTAAAACGTAAAATTAACGCAAAATTAAAAAAATAATTACTTGAAAAAGTAAATGAATCAAGAATTAATGCCGACTTGGAATAAAGCCAGGATCCGGGAGTAAGTAAAGTATGGGTCAGCTCTCCATGGGAATTTGTCAGTGCATAAAACTCGTCTGACCACTTTATAATGTATGCCAATAGTCTGTTATGTACCGATAGAAGTAACTTATTTTCTTGTGCATACTCTCACATGATGGAAAGCCTCAAACTCAACTTGGATAACAATTTGAGATTTTGCTGTTTATTTTCACTTTACTAAAGATGAATAAGAGATCAAAGACTCTTCACTGGCTACATCAGTCTCACGATATATACAGTAAGGCTACTTTTAGATTAATCATTTAGCCTCGCCTCAGTTATCAGGTAGAACACTCATTCTCCTAAGCGACTTTGCAAGTTAACAATTGACGAAATTAAACATGGGTAATTTATCAAAGATTTGAATTGAATTAGGGATAAGTGACATCATTTCACAGGAGGCTTAGTGCTGGTCACGCGAAAGTTGAGGTCATGTTATCAAACTGTTAGAAAACAGAACATCATAATTTCTCGTCACTGGCACTTCCAAATTTAACCATTTCATATAAGCAAGTAATTGCTTGAACTTTTCAATGAACATCAACTAATTACAAAATGGTTCACAACAATTTCAATTCAAGCCATTGGTATTTTATATTTTCAACAAGTAATTTAAAAGAGAATTATCTACATATAACACCAGTTGATTTTAGATCCGTGGGGTTTGTGAAAATGTCATACATTGAGATGGTCATATTTAGTAGATTTGTTCTAATAATCAGTGGGCAAGTGAACGGGGTTACGATCTTATGGATAATCAAAATGCAATGAATGTATGACTAATTTCTTTAAAAGATTTCTCCATCTCAATAAATAAATGCACTTAAAAGTCAAGATCTCTGTTTGAGCAAAGCAAATCGCTGCAAAATTGCTTGGTTACGTTTTGACCTTAAAAGTAATGCTTTGTGCCTGTTAGTGAGCACTCACACATTTGTATCATTTCACTATATTGTACTTTTGAGCAGTGCTTTTCAGTAACTAGGATCACTTTTTATTAGGAGTGATGTTTCGTTTTCAATATTGCTTGTTCTAGTTAGATGTGCTCATGCAGCTAATCAGTCTAGGTTTACGGTTCAGTCGGTATGCAAGTGTACGACAGAAATCAAATATCCTCACTGTATCTGTGAAAAGAGCAATCGAAGAACCCAAGGGAACCGTCCGGAGGTTACTGAAATGACACATCGCCAGCGAAGAAATATTTCGAAGCAATTCCTTTAGATTTTACTCAGCATCTTGCTCGCGTGTTGTATGCACCTGTCAGAGTCAGAACTTTTGCAGCCTGTGTGCGGGGAATGCAGCATTGCTTAGACACTTTTAAAGGTTTTGCTTTTCGAAAGGTATTCCGCAAATGATGGTCATAGTAAGGCAATAGGCATTTTCTGATTGTCGGAAATGATTGATTGTATCCGTTACAGAAATATAATAAAAGTTCTTAAACCCTACTTCCATTGCTATGAAGAGTGTTGAATAAAATCCTAGAAGGTACTAATTAGCGTATGTATAGCTCTTCCGAACGCTTACATTAAATAAACGCATATTTGCTAGAGACATCAGCATACATTAAGAACAAAACCTAAAAAAGCACATTGCACCTAAATAGTAGTTATAGCGCACTATCGCATTATTGTGCAAATGAAGTGGAATACATTGCTCACGAAATAGACAAACCAAACTGTTAATCCAAAGCCTGAGCTTGAAATTGTTTCCTATTAATCGGGCTACCACGAAATTGTGTCGACCGACGTGTAATTATTACTTAATGCCCAAAATGACCATAAAACCTGATGAAGGAAAAGTATTGGTGTAGAAGTGTATAAAAAGCGACTGGATGAAGCTGTTGTGACAACTAAAACGTGTTTGAGTTCTGAATGATAGAATAGCGGGCATCACACAATGATGACTGCTTTGAGAATGCACTGAATGGATGTCTGAATTTTACATTTTTTAGTACACATATGATTGAATTTCTTGACACAATGCAGGTTGTAAAACTTTGCGTAAGATATCCATGCAAAAATGAAGAGTGTGACAGATTGTGGGAATAAATTTATGTTGTTCACTCGCAAGTGAAATACCGGATGCATGCCAGGTAAACAAATATGGGTGGAAAAACACTAAAAAATACTGCTAGGTGTAGAAAAAGACATTAACTGTTGATTTATTACACTTGATTTGCTTGAATCTGGAAAATAGAAACCGCACCAACCGTCCGCTTGATGAAATATAAAGTGACGCTTCGGGATTATTATATTTTTGGTGGACTCAGTGGAAGATGAATGAGTAGGGCGTTAATCGGCAGTCCATGGGTGCTATTTATTGCAGTAATTGATTATGGAAATTGCATGCCGGACATCAGTTGAATTCTGTCAACCGAACGCTTTTTAATACAAAAAGAGTTGGATAAAGTTCAGCAACTACGGCGTTCCAAATAGTAGCTCATTAAAACAGTGGTTACGACAGGCGGCATTTGGGATAACTACCAACTGAGCGACACAGCGGTTTCTTCTTGTATTAACAGATCTTCACAGATTGAAATTTCGCTTAAATTGACTGGCGGAATATGTAAAAAGTTCAATTGCTCAAAACACAAGTGATTATGGACGATTATGTATTATGGTGATTATGAATATGATGATGGATGAAAGTTATTGTCGATGAGAAGTAAACGCGAACCAAATGAGTTATAGAAAAATCAACTCTGACTGTTCCATATAAAAGATCATTGCATCTCAAAAGCAATCATCGGCTTTTATCTGCAATTTAGACTGAAAGGCTATCGAGGTGTTATTCGCATTTCATTGTTTATTTTTTTTTGTATTTCATATTGAACATATGTGTCTTGAGCAGAAAAGTATTTCCCCAAAAGGAACTCAGAATGATTTTCTTTTTGTGAGGAATAAACAATAGTTACCTCATGCTATTAGGCAATAATTTCAATCTTCAGGTAATATAACAAAACCGGAGTCCAAGGTGTATCAAACAGAGACAACAGAAATTCGTGTTCTAATCCAAATAGAAAAATAAGTCTTTCCCCACAAAATACTCTATGATCTTTTTAGCAAAATACAGAAACTACTCATCTACAACATTGATTTCAAGACCTTGATCCATTCAGATAACGCGGCTGAAATAAATTGGTCTATCTATATCCACTAAACGCATCACCAGGTCCAGTTTACTATTGTGCATTTTCGTGACCCTATGTAGATTCCCTGGATTTATGAGTATTTCGGAAACTCACGTTTCATCAAATTTTGTACTAGCATTTGTTTACTTTCTGTGTATTCCACACTCTGCCTTTATGGTACATCCTTGAATTGTTGGTGTCGGTCGGTATCGAAATTCAATCAAAAGGACCCTGCATTTCCAGGGATGAGCGCCAGTTGTTTGTGTTTAGATAATGAAATTACACATCGACCGTCATATATGTTGATTTATCGAACCATAAGAAGCCTATTCTTGAATTGGCTATCAAACTGCTTAGTAGTACTGCATCTGACGAGTGCGAACCTTTCATCGAGTGATCAAACCTTAAATGAAGCACAAGGATGCACTAAAATTTGATCGAGTTACCATATCTTTTAATTGGACAAGAAAAACAATATTGACCTGCTTATTGTAGACTGTAATTAAGAAAATTGGTATTTTTTACGTTTTTTACGTAGTCGAAATGAGTGTGGCTTTGAATTCATAATTTTAGTTGTATTTTACTTTATGCATCGCCGAATGTCAGTAATATACCACACAGTTACCATTCAGACTGGAAGGAGGTTTTGCTTTATTAGTATAATGCGTAACTCTCCCTGATGGAGTAGTTATGAGAACACAAGTGAGCAAACAAGCGTCAAGTTGCTTGGAGATAAATAAAGCAACTAAAAAATCTCTATTGACTTTACTGTTTTGGGACAAAGTTCAAGGTATCTCAAAAATAAAGAGGCCTTTTTCTTTCAGTCCAGGAATAAAAATCCGGGATCGGTATAGCCAGTGCGGAAGAATGCAGGCAATCACAAATTTAATAATGAGATTGTGTTACGGCCAGTTAGCACAGAAAAACAGTTTTCTAACTTCGGTGAAAACGTTGATGACTTGAGCAGACCAGGATAGGTTTTGGGTAAGAGTGACATCAAGGTATTCAACAGATACGGATTTTTGAATACTTTGTTAACCCTGAGATTAGGGAGATTATTAACTAATGAAAGATAACGAGGGCCGGTTTTAGAACTAAATGGAACTTCAATGCAATTTTTCATTTCTTTTTCATTTGACTTCCTTTTATTGAATATACAAAGATACAATTTTCAGGAAGGGGGAAGCGGCCAATCAAAGGGCTGCCATACAACACACAAATGGGGAAAGTCAGGCAGTGGTGGTGGGATTCGAACACTCGTCCTCCGGGGTGATAATTTGGTGACGTTACCACCGGGCCACCACCGCCCTTACTGATGTTAAGTACAAGGGTCACAGACCAATCGTAAAGTCTATTTAGACTGTCCTGGACGGGTCGGAAACTGTTTGAAGTAGGGGCTGGGAAACCAGTCACAATATTATCAACATATTTTGAAACAGTGAAGTTGGTGGCAAAGGGGAGATTTTGTATAATCATATAAAACAAGAAAGGGAACAAAATGGCACTCTTAAAACACTGGCTTCAATATTAATAGAAGATTGTATTCCACTCAGTGAAGTAAACTGGATCCTACGGTAGAAGTAGTCAATTAGTACATTCAAGACTCCAGGAGTTAGACCACACACAGAAAGACGTCTTCGGTCGAGAGAACCCAAGCGTTTGTATAATCAGGAAAAACTAAACTAGTTATACCAGCGCAATTGTCTAAAACGGAAGCAACAGAATGAACAATATAACCAACGGCGTCAAGTGTGGATAAATGGGGTTTATAAGCAAAATTCAAAGGGTCATGGGAGTTACTCCAGCTCTAATGAGCACAGAGAGCTGTTTGACACTGTTACGTCCGACGGCCAAGTATTCCGTCTTCTTATCTCGACAAAGTCGGTTGAGGACGGGCGACGAAAACTTATCGGTTCGAATATAAATAGTTTCAACAGGGTAGCATTGTTCATAGCAGGAATTAAGATAATCAGTAAGATGTTCGCAAGACAAAGACAGCTGATCATTGAATAACACAGAAAAGTCAGTAGACGAAATCACGATGAATTGATAAACACAAATGAGGTCGCATACAGGGGTAATTTGTCTCTCGTCCGCATAAAGAGGACAGGTTTGGATGTAAATATAATGCGAGGTTTAGTTGCAAAGTAGGCGAACTTGATGGAGGATTGGATTCGTCTTATCGATATTTTCACATTTCTTTTTCTTCTTAATGAGGTGGAGACACAGACACGCTTCTTTTTTGCTGTCACATAATGCCTCTTGAGTGGATACGTTGTCATGCTTATAGAAAAGATTTACTCAGGATATCCGTTCTATAGAAAAAAATGTAGTATTCCTCCATGTACAAACCTAACAGAGTCCAAAGAACGAAGTTTCTTAACTCTCTTGGTTAAGCATCGAATCAAATTTTTCTTTTGTATCTACTGCTCCTTCACTGTTTTCGTATGGGTAATGCTTCTACGAAAGGAGAGATCCGACCGTCAGAACAAAAACACGTCCAGAAATGCGAGATCACCTGTTGATTCGTTTTCCAGGGTGAGCTATATTTTTGGATGAGCCATATTGGAGTTCTACATTAGCATGCTTGGCAGCACCGTATTCACAGATGGGATCATCCATATATCGTTTGTAAAAAGATAGATTCTTCTGTGGGTTTGAGATTGCTCCGTTTTATAATTTGGCCATAAAAAGGTTGGCTACTAATGGTTATCGTAATGGCGAACCCATGACTATTACGTCTTTCTGTCTGCAATTTGTACCATTAAACTGAAATTACAATTTATATGTGCATAGATATAGAAGTCACTTGAGATCAGCTAGGGGCAGTCCAATGGGAAATCCCGAAATTTTCATATAATTAGCAACGAATTCAATGGTCTCTTGGAGTAGCACACTGGTAAGTAATGAGGTAACATTCAGCGAGAACATCTGTTTATTGGTTATTTTAATTGGTGCAGTATGATTGACAAAATCAAGGGAGTTTAGTAGAGTGAGCTTGGCGATGTCCCTTCTGACTGGTTTGAGAAGATTAGTTGGCCACTTTACCATATCGTGGTACGGTGAATTACTCATGCCAAAAGTGGGACGCAGCGGTACCTCATACTTAAGGATCTTAGGTAATATGTATAGTCGAGTTATTGTGGTCCCAATCAGTCTAATTCTTTTATACAAGGAGGAATTAGTCACACTCTCTTGTTTTAGTTGTCTTATCATCTTAGATATTCTCCTCTCTATACCAGGAGTCTTATCTTTCTCCCCGGTGTTCGATGTAAACTTTGTACTGGCACCGAGTACTAAGTCCATTTTTGTGATACAGTATTCTCGGTTTACTAAGCGATTCCTGTACCTTAATCCGCTCTTGCACTAGTGTTTCCCAGATGTTTCAGCTTTTCGAAAAGCTCCAATTTTAGAAACCGTTTAGTCGTTTCTGTAGATGTTAGATATTTAAAGCATATCTGAACCATGTTGGATCTACGTTTCCGAGCCTCGATGAAGTAAACAAAACAAACTATGTTCAAAGTTGTGCTTAATTTAGGGCATCCGATTTTGCTATTCAAATGGGATTCGGCATACCGACAAGCATCATCCGTTGCTTCAGTTTGCTTCAAACGAGTCTAGCAAAAACAATGTATTGATTTCTTTATTGAAATGGGATGACAATGGTAGATAACAACGGATATTGTGATTAAAGCAAAAAGAAACAGAATTCGGTGCTGAACTATTATTATCAAATACTATTTTGAAGAATAAAGATGATGTATTGGGCTTCCAAAGTAAGAAACACATCCATTTGTCAGTGCAGTAATTTGTCTTGAAAAAGTAAATTCAGACGTCTAATAAAACTGCTCGACGACCTTGATTTTTATCTCACGACATTCTATAGTTTTTCAGGTATGACATGTCGTATCGTAATAGATTATTTTAGAAAACCATTAAATTTCTTTAATGAATAGAAGGTTGTATTTTATTTCTAAGGAAATAGCTTATTTGGTCCATCTCTTTAACCAAGTGAATTCTCTGTTTACTGCTGCGTTCTAACCCTCAACTTGAGGAGCGCTGACCCACCATGCTCAGCCTAATCTAAGTTCAAAACGTTTCGGAGCCAAATGCCACACCCGAAGAATTTCTACAAAACGGATAGATTAAGTAAGCTATGATTGAGTGACTGTTTAATGGAGTTTAATGGAGTAAATCCATTAAAGTCCTGTCAACTGCAAGAAGGAAACTTTCCGATAAGTGGGGTGATACATAGCTATGCAAGCCTTCAAGTGGAATTTGAACAAACAAATAACCTGTCGACCATCTTTGAGTTGGAAGACTTTGGACATTCCTCGGCAACGGTCAATGGGAATAAAATAGAGGGATCGAAAAAATATTGAAACACCTATAAACTGTAATATTTTTTCTAATATTTTGAATGAAAGTTTTTTGGTTTTACTGTCTAAGAAAAAGGTAATATATACTCTTTTAAAATTAGACTCCAAAAAATGTTATCTTTCTTCTCATGTAATCCAATATGTGTTATCCACCAAATACCACAAGACTATGCTTGTGAAAAGTACACTTTGATGCGCAAGACATTATCTAGACCATGGCTGCGGTCACTTAGACCACTTGCTTGATTCACATTGACGAAACATTTGGCCTCCGCTTCAAAATTGGCCAATTAGGTAAAAATATGAACTAGTATGAACACATTTACGGATTGATCGAATTATTGCAACCAGTCAGCCTCATACAATAGGCTGTAGTTTTGGTAGTCGGTTTAATTAACATCCCAGTGAGACGGTTTATTGTTTGGGAAATAAGGTTATCATGCCTAAAATAGTTGTAATCTTCAAAGTAAGCAATTGAAATATGTTTTCTTTTGTAGCTATTCTGTAAAAAGGACGAACTTATGCGAATAAAATGTAAGATGTGGAATACACGGTGATGACCGTAAAGTGTAACGCTTTTAATTGATTGAATGCAAAATACTTGAAGAAAAAATGACCAGTTGAGATTGGACTTCTTGTGCAACTGAATCGCTTTGGCAGTCGTATCGATATCAACAGTTCGGGAAATTTAATTGACATTATTTTCTCTTGTTTGAAATGCAACCGATTCCACGTTTACTAGTTTTCAATTGACTGACCAATTACGGACCGTATGAGAATGGCCAGTTCTGCCCATTACTAGTGTCTTGATGTAAATTGAATGAGTTAAAATGGTGCTACACCTAATTTTGAGCTGTGAATGAGCAATCCGGTATCAGACATACGGGATGGCTGAAGATAATAAATCACTTTCTCACTGAAGACTAAAATTAAAACTGTTTCACAGTCCTCCATATAATCCTAGGGATTCCATTTTTTGACGAACCATATCGTTTTGTAACAGGTCTACGTTCAATGAACGTACAACTACAACCTAATTTGAATATAGAGGTGATTTTATGAGTGATTTCGATGTTTTCACATAGATGAAGAGATAAAATAAACTTTGGCAGCATGAATACTCAACCACGGATCTAGGGTATTATCTAGTTAATGCAGGTACGAACATAAATAAGTATTTGATGTATTTTGGACACAAGTTAGTACTAAAAATCCCAATCTGAGACAGAACGCATTATGTACATGAAACCAATGAGGCATTTTAAAATAATTTACACAGCATAGAATATAGAACAGAAACATTGAAGAATGGTGTTATACTAGTTTCTATGATAATAAAACCTCTCCGTAGTTCCCTGTAGCTAATCAGCTTGTTATTTTATCCAATGGTTGAAGTATTCGGGGACTTGAGCTATGACGGCAATTTCTCAATAATTTCAGACAATGGTTTGGGGTTTAAACCGACTGCATACATGAAGAATAACGTTGCGAATGTATCCAAACGAAATAGTCATTCGAATATTTTTTGTTCTCCACTAGATTCTTAGCTTCGACAAGTGTGTGGCACAGAGCTCATATGACATATGCTGCAAATATTCGCAAAATACTAAGTCACTATTGTCCCTTGGGTTTAACACAATCAGTCCGGATGATTCACCAAGCTAAAATTGCTGTCCCGTGTGGGATTGCTTTGATCGACATAATGATTCAGTGAATAGTGCTTTTCTAAAATGTTCGTGACGCATTCGTGTTATGCTCTGAAATAAAGACCTATACAACTGGAGTGACCTAGGGATATTCGTAATGGTATGGACTTTTAAGTGACAAGATATCTGCATTTCAGTCGAGAATGATACATCATCTCATTGAAAGAAGAAAGCAACACGAGTAAAACATTTTACCTGGAAGGTTACTGCGAAATTCAGGAGGAACGCATTGTCGGTTGGCCAGGATTCTAGCAAATTAGAGGACAGTGGAATTTCTGTAGCGGTTGATGCGAAAGAGTAATAAATGGTGTGCACAATGCGTGAATGGCCGAGAGCGCCATTTTGATAGATTGCCATTTACAGGCTGATTGGGGTCAGATAGGACGTTTTGTGCAAATAAGGAATAAAATGAAAATTGTCAGACAGAACAACAAAGCCTGAGTGCCCGATTACAGCCAAAGTAGATTTGACTTCATTTCAAATTATGTAATACGTCGGAAAACAGTGCCACTGCTTAAGGACATCGAATAAACTAAAGTTTATTAAAGAACATTATGAAAGTTAGGACTCACGGATATCGGAGCTAGAACGTGACCTTCTCTTGTGCACTTCAGAGATAAGCTTTAATTTCAAACGGGAAGCCACATGGGGGAATATTCTCGCGGACCTATTCGTTTTAAGTTAGGAAATGAAATGAAGAATATTTTATATCATTTTTCACTGGATAATGTATGTGTAGAAGGTATACTTATGGCGGTGGTGGCCCCAGTGGTAACGTCATAAAGGTATTACCGTAGAGGACGCGTGTTTGAATCCCACAACCTCAGCCCAACTTACCCCAGTGTGTTTTACGGCACCCGTATAGTTGAATACTCTTTACATCCTGAAAATTGTATTGGTATTTTCAATGAAAATAAGTGAAAATGAAAAAAATAAACGTACCCCGTCCTGTTCTCCTCCGTGCATCCCCAGTTTACTTCAAAACATTGATTTTTTCAATGTAAGAAGAGAAAAACAATTGTTCCCATTCCTAAACGTTCTAATGGCAAAGAAAGCAAGATGGAACCGTTCGTAAGATTATTTTATCGGAACGATAGGTAAACGAGCCAATAGATATTTGTCCTTGGAAGGAAGCATTCCAACTGCAAGTACAGTAAAGAAAAAGCGTTATTCCCGTAGAGAATAGTTTTATAAGGTACTTTAGCCAGGCAGTGGCGCACAAACCAGTAGAATGAAGTGACCTAAGAGAATGTTTATATTTGATACCCTTCAAAGGTGACAATATCAAAGTGATTTTATGAGACATATAACTCTGTCAACGCAATATTCATTTACAAAACAACACGTACCCCATTCTACTCACCAACTACTTCTCTTTCACTGACCTCCAAAACAAATGAAACGTGCCAATTCGATCATGGTTATGGGCAACTTTCATTGACAGAACACACTAGCAGTGGCATATGCGGATCAATTGTATAGTGCATTACGTTTCACCTGCTCTATACAAAATGAAGTGAAACATATGACACAAAACATTTTAATTTTTTTTTCCGGAACGCCACATCCTGTTTGCCCCAGGCTTGTAGTATACATGCAAGTAATACTTTTCTTTGTCAGACCACGATGTTAGTTAACATTATCAGCTGTATAATTCAGTTTCGATGATAGAAGTTATAATGAGCGAATTGGTAAAATTATGATTATTGAGCTCACAATGTAATAACGTTTCCAAGGTGTAATTGCAGTAACAAAATGTTATTTTGCCTGCAGATATCAAACTTCCATCTATGAGTGACAGAAAATTGCAGCAACCAAGAAGGTG
>UZAN01039995.1:15894-27073 GCA_900618425.1 Echinostoma caproni | reverse complement strand
CCTGAGTTAGAACCACTCCACCACCGCCTCCCCCGTTTTCTTACCGTCTTAGGCAGCCTGTGTATGGCCACAGCCCCCTTCTTGAAGGTTGACTGTATATTTTTATATTTAATAAATAAAAAAGAAAGTCAAACGAATTTTTACGCGGTTTTGTCATCACGCTCAAATAGCAGTCGTCAAAAAGCTGTGCATTTTCGGGAAGACCCTCACAGTTCTGGTTTGTGTTTAGTGCAACGCCTAGTTAAAAACGCCTGTGGGTAGCCACTGGTCTGAGACACCTTGTCTAACAGATCCAATTCGTTTCTCAGCGTCTCAAGTGGTCAATGGTTTCAGACTTCATTGAACAATGTTCTCACCAAGCAACGTTTTTAACTCAAAGCTCACAAATAACCAAAGGTACCAAGTAGGTAATTCATTTCATGGTGCCACTGGGAAAAAAGCAAAGAAACAGACTGATCATTATGAAACGCTTGGTAAAACCGTAAATAACACTTACATAAAATCGTGACAATACTTGTTCTTCCGAGCTAGTCGTTCATTTAACATGAAACGGTATTGCAAATGCATACCAATTACCGATAATTCTGAGACACGGATTATAGATCTTGAGGTCATTAAATACATTCTTCAATTTTCAACGGATTTTTCCATGTTGACTGATTTTAACACATTGTGGGACTGGTGATTGTTTTTAAACCGGTTAAGCTGATGTAACACACTGACTCCATTATCATTCTGATATATTACGGAACGAGTATTTGGCTATGAATAAAAGCATAAATTACCTTATTACAACTGTTTTCTTTTGAAACCCTTTGCAGAAACGGAACCAGGATGTATTCAAATTTCGCGGTAATATATAAACGACGTATCTTCGATTCAAGATTTCACTGAGGAATCTGAAGAATAATGTGCAGCTCTCCGGGAAAAAAACACAGTTTGGGATCCGTTATATTGTCTTTCAGTTTTTTATTATGTTGCACTTGGAGTACAGGTCAACTACTGGAACGTATCACAGTGATTGAGAATAGTCCCCTGAATACGGTAATACTGGATTTGCGTTCCGCCCTAGTTCGTCATGGTGAGGGTCAGCTACCTCCGAATGCCACAGCTTATGCAAGTCAACAAGAGGCATTTTGGCCATTTGTTTTGGAAGACTTCGTGATTAAATTGGGCCGGCCACTTGATCGTGAGGCTATCTGCCAACGTCAGAAGGCGGATATGAGGAGTAGTGATGCTCAGACCGGTATTCGTGATCATTTATCTTATGGTCGACCCAGTGATAGTTGTTTACCTGAGGCATGTTGCCAACTTTTACATGTGAATATACTGCCCAGTCCAACTGCTTTGCCGAAAGCATTCTATATTGAAGTAGCTGTTCAAGATATCAATGATAATGCACCTCAATTCCCCCCAATTCACTCACCATACACAATGGTTCGTGAAGATGTTGGATTGGATGAGAAGATCTGGTTACCGCAGGCTGTGGATCTGGATAGTCCGCGGTATTCTGTGATTGATTATAGAACGGAAAATTGGGTGCACGGGAACGCTTCGCATTTCCAGCTGGGAATCGCTGAGGAGAACGGACTCAGTGATACCATTTATTTGGAGACGGAAAACCTACCCATCACCCTCTCTAGTTCTATGATTCAAACCCGAATGCCATCAGTGGGTAGACCCTTTATAAAACCAACCGGGCCTTTGGATAGAGAAGCGTGTGATACGTATGCATTCACTCTGATTGCTGTTGACGGTGGAGATCAAATGATATCGGAGAAACATACGGAAAATCGTGTGCAAACTGGCACAGTGAATGTTGTCATCAAAATCGCGGACATTAATGATAATAGACCAGTATTTGATAACACATTTTACGAAGTAAAAGTAGTGGAAAATATTGTGACTTCTTCAGTCCTTGAGTTTGAGGTAACAGATAATGACACCGGTGATAATGGCCGAATTGCAGTCAACATTCACGATCCTGCGGGTCATGCTCAACGTCTGTTCCGGGTCGGATTGCATCCGATCACAAAATCAAGTACACATTCCGCTCCTGCAGATATGTTTTCATCCAAAGGTTCGTATTATAAAGGATTTCTGCAACTGATCAGTCATATTGATGCTGAACGGTACCCTGCAACATTGCGATTCTCCTTGGTCGCCTCGGATATGGGGCAGCCCAGCTTGTCATCACGTGCCAATGTGCAAATACACATTATCAATGTGAATGACAATGCACCTCAGATAGCATTCTTTAGCCGCGGACGTCGCTTGGCAGATAATCGAATATCCCTTCCGGAAATAGACACACCTCCATTATCATTGGTCGTTTTAGTTCACGTGACCGACGCTGACTCTCCGGTTGCACAAATTAGATGTCGTATTACACACGAATCTGAAATGTTCTCCTTGGAAGAAGCAACAGGCTCCGGGTATTCAAACGTCCGTCATGAGGCTTTATATGAACCAGTAATAGAGCCAAGGGGTATCGTGGCCAGCTACCGACAGTTTGCCCTGCGAACCAAAGCAGAGTTGGATCGGGAAACTAAAAGTCACTATACAGTGAGTTGATAAAATGTATTTCATTATTGGCCGATATTTTCCGTCACCCATTGAAATGGTTCAACTTTTACAATTAACCGGTTCTCGTTATTCGTTTAGAGAAGCAAATAAACCCAAAGTGAAAATATTATTGATGACAATCTTAAGCACCACAATAGAATTGCACTCAATTCCGTGACTCTAGATTAATGTGCACTTTACAAAGTTAATAATTACGTAACTTTAGATGTTGGAAGTCTCTGCTTTGATGACTTTCTCGGTGTTAACCAAGACAATTTTGGCCTTCTTTAATAGATAATGTACGCCATACTTTTTTAATTCAATTATTTATGCATCGAATGAAGATGTCATTGTATTACTTCAAGATGACGCGGTACCAAGATACCTGAACAGTATTGTTTGATGCTTGCACAACGTGAGTCTGAAAATATATAAACACCTAAATATTTTTTTCCTTAGGCCAAACTTTCTATATTTGATTAATGATTATTATAGAGCAGATCATGATACCATAACGTTTCTAAGGCCGATTAACTGTAAACCTAGAGGTAAAACCTGCAAGTTCACCGTGATCGTCCTTGATTTAAGCGTTTCTTCACACACGTATATATCTCTATATATCAGGGAACTAGGGCGTGTCATTGCGTTTCCATTACTATTAATTAATAACATTTATCCTAAATCTACCTCCAAATCTTGCGGATTCAAGTGCAAACGGCAAGTTTGCCCAAATCTGTTAAGACAGTTTTACATACAGCTTGACTGGGTATGACTACCGTATAGTGACTGCCTAGCGGTTATTTGAAGTGATAGGTGAGATAAATGTTTGCAAAATAATGAGACCTGAATTGAGAACCGAAGGTAACATTGCAATCATCCACTTTGGCGGGAATCGTTGCACCTTCAAACAGAACCGACTAGCTGAGCTCTTCTAAATATTGTGAAGCATGAGTCGCGGTCTTCTTCTACGCATTCAAATATGGTTGTTTGTCCTCAATTTATTTAGATCAGATAACCAGATGTTATCAACTCATATTCCGGCATAATCTCTTGGTAGCTATATAACATCTCAGGACCCGAGTCCACGCACGTCACTCCCAATTCATACTACATTTACAAGTTCTGATATTGTAATGATCTCTTTCCCCAACTAACATTTTGATCCAAATTTTGATGGATGTTGATGAATCACCGCAAATAAGCACGTTAGCTGTTGTGATCTTATTGCAATGTTCATTGATGGTATTTTTGGACAACACTGGTTTTAGAGCCAGTTCAGAATGTTTCTTTTAGATGGAAACTAATAAAATGATCGTTCTGTTTGCCGTTGTGAAAGCTGTAAAACCAGTAATCCAATGCATGCAATTGATAAAACGACTGAAACATCCTGGGTAACACCTACATCCCAAACGTTTGTTCCTATCTCAGTACATTCTTCGAAGAGAAAGAGCCAGTTATGGACAAATTATCGGAGTTGATTATGGAAAATAATCAATTAGATATTCTGAAGGCAAAAGCTTTTTCCAACTATTCCATGTCTGCCAATACCAGACCAGTTAAAATGCTGCGGTGTTTCAAAGTTTCTTTAGCCGTAGTGAAAACTGAGGCACTGATAAGTGCACTCAGTTTAAATGACAACAACACAGTTTTCATTTTCTCTTTTCCGGATATTCATTCCGCGGATGACAAGATGTGAGAAAATATTGGCGAAAAGCTGACCACCTGCAACTTGACTGTGACAAATTACCCAATCTCATGCCGTCTTTGCCTTTGTCGCCTCACGGTTGACTGATAACATCCAAATTAGACTCTGTAAAGTATGAACTTCTTTCGCACTCACCCTATTTTTAGTGATCCAATAATGTATTAGTTTGATCGATTCGGGGGATTTGTTTATCTCATAAGGCACTGCTGTTTTAGACGAGCAATTTGTGACAACTCTTCAAATGACGTATATCAATTTTTGTCCCCATTCGGTGGTTTAACAGAGTAACGGGAACAGAAGGACGAATGTCAGAGTGGAAAATATGATAACAGATTTTGTTCGCTTTGTATCGAGCGAAATTCGGATGCAGATATATAGAAAGAGGGAAGTTAGGATGGAAAAACAACGAGAGTGCTTCGAGGCAGGATTTGATAAATCATAAGCTGCGTGGGTTATGTAGCAGTGATACACATTGTTCAGAGTGAATGAGACAAATGAGACAAAATATAAGTTTAGATGTTTTACTGCCTGCTAGTTGAAATTTATTCTTCTAGTGAATTGATATCATAACTATAAAGAAAACTTAGTGACGCCCGTTCTTTTATGAGTAACTGCAAACAAACTAATTGCTTGTATTCCTTATATATGTTTCAACCATCATTCATTAATTTGAGCGAACATTTTCATGCGCCAATTGAGTAGATTGCTGAACTCAAACCTATTGGAACCACGAAAAGCCATTATTTTTATTTCTTGTTAACAGTCAATATCGGCTTCTCAATCAATGTGATCAAAGCATATTATATTGTTCCTATAACGTTCGGTTGAAAATAACTTAAAAGACGAAAGAAACATGCACATAATTGAAATAAACCATTTATAATTAATCTGTCTGGTTATAATTACTATTTGAATTTATTTTTATTTGCTAAGATAAATAAAGAAAATTGTTTAGAAATTTCAAAATGTGCTCTAAACACAAATCACCAATGAACTATGTATTTTCGTTCCAATAAGCAAGAAGCTTATTGATCAGGTCTCAGGAACGATATTAATGAATAAATACGACTGATCACTGTTCAGAGATACCGAGCCATATTTCACGGAGAAACAAAAGGAACATATTTCTTCAGTAAATGCAATCGTTTAAAGAAACGTTCCCAATTTGAAAACGTGCTTTTGTTCTTACAATGCTAGCGTTAAAGTTTAATATGATCAAGGCTGGCCTGACGACACTTGTTTGTTTACGGAAAACACTGAGAGTATCGATAAATGGAACCACATGAAATGAAACGTCGCATCTGTAATAGGTCTTCATAATTTCGACAATTACGCAGGTTAATTGATGAAGTATGTTTCATTTTCATTAGTTACAATTTTGAACCCAACAATCCACTCCATGAGGTTTTGTTCATTCTTGAAAGCTGTAATGAGCCGCCAATCACGTTCGTTTGAGCAATCCAAACATACTACGTTCCAGTGTGGGTAACATCTCAAGCATCAGTAGTGATATCGTTCATATCACTCCGGTCCCTGACGGCTGAAGTGGCTGCATGAAATATTTGACTATTTAGCTGATCGTAGTGAGTACGCGTTAAGATTGATTTCATGCGTCAGGTACTCAACTAGAGGGTGTTGAAGATCAATATATATGTTTTTTATTATATGTTTATCACACATACCGACGAAGTAAATGGAAAAGGGAGAAGTAATTCAGATTGTGAGTTACCAACCTCTACCATTTTAACTCTTTCTTTTGTGTTTCCAATAAATTCAGAGTCCCCAGATAGGTGAGCCTCACTTGTCCATGAACGTTTTAGTACCCTATGCAGTGGAAACGTTTTCATGCGGTAGAGGAAATGATGAATTACGCAATAGTAACTATTATCCATTCAAGTTGATTAATCCTGATTATTATTCAATTGAATGTGATTTATGTCATCCCTGGAGAATTGCAAGACATAAAAATGCCTTCTCAATTCTAGAGTGATGTTTTTAAGTGAATCTAGCATCAACGTAAAGTCTAAAACAGCTGTGGGTAGATGGCAATGAAAATAACCTTCCATTAGATGTTGCTAGGTGGTCAATGATGCAACCATTTGTATTGCATGAAAAAACACGCAATTATAGTGCAACACTAGAATACCAAGAATTGGAATATTTTGACAGGATTGTTGAAATGACTTAACACAGTTACACTTTCCCTGAAATAAACGTAGTCATTGCAGTGTCAAGCAAATACACCAAGCATCACGTATTCGTAATACTTGGAGAAACAGATGGCTGCTTGGCTCCTGCTGCATTACTAATCAAAAAGAGAAACAGTATAACATCAAAGTTGCGGATTTTCGAAGTCGGTCACGTTAGTTTGTGGCGTACGTGGAATGCATTGTTTCATATAGAGAAATATGTTTTCGCTACTGGACAAATTACTCATATGAGTTATGAAATGTCCATCTATGAACGGCGGACGTGTTCCACATATTTTATTTATTATTAGCATTGCTTGAGTCATCCAATGATTTGAATTAATTTTTCATCCCAAGCTTGAGTGGTTGGCATTCTGGTTCATGCGCAATGTGTCCTTCAAGCAGCAAATGCAGCAACGAAATCCTTGTGTTACATCCGGTGATCAATACATTCAGTTTGCACGGCATACTCGCCATCAATGACTTATCATGTTCCGTCCATTTGACCCGAAATCTAAGCAGAGTAAACGATGAGTGAACAAAACTAATTAGCTAAGAACACAGATGATTGAGCAAATGTGAACCCCACAGGCGTCCTATGATAATTCGCACATATGGTAAATCGGTCACAATGATGTCCAACAAAACCGATAGTGACAAAACATCTGCCAGGCTAGATCAAACCGGTCAACAGATATTTAACGAACAGAAGAGACAAGGCAGTTAAATGAACACTTTGTTGGGTCTGTGTGAATTATAATTATTTTATTATTATTATATTATAATTATAAGTGAATAAGAAAACTCATAGCGCAAGCATGGGAAATGTGGTGAAGGAATCACTTGAACACCGTGATATATATATATATATTTCATAAAGGCCTGAATCCAGATTGTGTGCCAAACAAATCATGGTGCAATAATCTCTATGGAAATGAAAAACGTTCGATGATTTACCTGTGGGCGGAACTTTGCAAGGTTACCCAGGCCAGGGCAGGTGAATTTGCTTGAGGAATCAACAGCCGAAGCCTTTGGCTAGTCACAGCCTGACCCCTAGGCAGCGGAGGGTTGTGCGAAAACCGCAATCCATTGGGGGCCGGTGTCCATTTCATCGGATCATACGCCCTTTGGACGGGGTGAAAGGTCCAAAGTGCCTCAATACACCTCGATGCCCAGTGGGGTCCGTGACCACTGCCACAACCAAGGAGTAGTGTGTGTGGTTCGTACGTCTCCTCTTGATTCATTTGGAATCAGAGATTTGGCCAACTCCCCTGGGTGAACTATCAGTGGTCCACGAACACGGTTATAGCCCCGGATGTATGCTTTCCGTTCTCTCACTTTGGCAGGAACATACCTTCACGAGAAGACAGTGAGTAGGGGTTCCTCAGCAGAGGCTATTTGAGACGCTTGGTTGTGTGGAAGCATTTCGTGAGGTNCACCCCCTACCATACTGAGACTTTTGGAGGCGAATAGGGTGAGCACACCAGGGAGTTCATATATGGATCAAACTTGAAATAGTGTCATGAATTAGTAGGATAAGGATTACTCACTACTTTATTGAATTTGAATTTTGAAAGTTGTTTATGTGAATACACCTCCGACTTTACTTATAGAAGCAGTGGGTAAACAATCAATTATCGGGCGTGTTCAGAATGTCTTGAATTTCGCAAGAAAATGGTTGCCGTTAATGATCGGACAAGAGCTTGTTCACCCCGGAACAATTTATTGCGTTGTACAAGAAACAACTCATGCAAGAAAGTGGGGAAAAATAAATCGCACGTTTTCGGAGTAGAATCTATCAACGTAATTTTGCATTACACAATTTGGTCAAACGAAAATATTTTTCGGCACGTGAAAAGGGAGACTAAACTGATTGTGAGATATTGCACAAACACGCCCAAGTTCAAATAACTGAATTTATTTTGGTATCTTGGTGGATCAGCCATGCGTCTAGGAAAAAACGGGAGTGATTCTTATGTCATAGTTGGATCACACTAATGTAAGTGATTTTTCTTGAAAGTCCTCGTGAAAACCTGATATTTCTGTTAGATTGATCCCGATTGACATTTTTCTGACATAAGAAATAGGAGTTTGTTAACGAAGAACAAAACACAATAAATATATAACTTCTAATTTTTAAATCATAAATACATTTCGGTATTTGAATAGGTTAGTTTGTATCAGCTTCATGCGGTGATGTCATCTAATCTAATCATCAATATTTGTCAATTCAATTGTTTTTTATATCAGAGGCACGAGGATATTTTGTCTTCATCTTTCTCTCAATTTTCAGGATTTGAATTTGGGTAAGATAGGAATTGTCCGAAGATAATGAAATTTCCTGTGGTATTTCAAAATAAATATTTTGAAGTAAATTACTAAAAAGTGTAGCGAGGACAGAACAGTGATAATATGCTTCCTAACCTCGCTCTGAAGCAACACACGTTAGACAGATACTAATGTCAAGGACCAGATGAATATGCATTTCTGCGTTTGGAGGTATGTTGTTTGTGGAGAACGGCAGGGCTGTTTTACGTTTAATTAAGGTTGATCAAAGTGAAGGTTTAAGTGGAATGATACAAAGATTTGGTAACAAAAACGCGCGTCTTAATGGTCTAATAAAAATTGATAACCTAGAGATGTTCACCCAAGATATATAGACAGTGCAATACCAGAACATTAAACAAATCAATATGTGGTAGATAGAGTTGACCCATTATTATTTCATGAATGTCGTCTTGATATTTGAAATGAAAAACTCACCAAACTAAGGCGAGATTCAACTGATACACTCCAGGTGAAAAAAGATAAATCATTCAACGTGGCACGTGCAATTCATGCACTACTTTTAATGAACGCAACAGATATAGGTACGTCCCGGTCGCCGAACATCACCCGTAGCAGAACTTATTTCCCTCAAGAGCTAGGAGGAGGAATGAAGCTTGTGCTTCATGCGTTTTCGCTACTCGAACGTTTACCCACCATCATTCAAATTATTAACATCCCATTCACACAGTTTGTCTCATGGAAATTCAAAACAATGTCATCTGGTGACAGAGTGACATCCTTGCTTTCTTCGAAAAAAATTGTAGAGCAGAGCTAATGTTCAGATGGTCCCTTAGAACCAAATAAAACTTACAGTAAGACAGAGAGCCCTTTTGTGTTTCGAAAAGTGCCCCTACAATCCTCGAATTGGTCCTACGCATGTAGAAAATAATCATCATTGGGATGAATTATTTTGACACATTATCACACATATTTCTGGTGTGCTCCAAGCTTCAACTTGCAACCATTGAATAACACCCACCTCAGCAATGTAAATTTTTTACCTCAATGAGACGCACTTAATAGTTTGTCCGCAAGAGCAATAAACATACATACATACACACATACGTACATACATACATACATACATACATACATACATACATACAAATGCACATACGATATACATACACAAAAAGAAACGCATACATAAATGCATTGTTTTGTGAACGCATACCACAATCCTTTTTACGGGTGAATTTCACAACTTCCGTTTTCCACGAATGTTGTTGGGACTTCATGTCAATTTTGTGTTGTTGGCATGATGTTCCTGCTTATAAGGAATAGCAGTCTTTAACTTCTATTTTAAGAGCCCTATATACCCTTCTTTTGTAGAGTTATTTATGCATAGCAATAACTGCGTATTAACAGTCCACTGTCTATTTGCTTCACGTTGATTTTATTTGCACAAACGTTTTTGTGCTCATAATTATGAAGCCTTATTTATCGCAATTAATTGTAATACACACGGATTTGTTGAATCGGAAAAATGGAAAATGATTAGGTGACTTCGAGATATGAAAGAAAATACCCTTTTACCTATCTGCATTCCATTTGCAGGTCAGCATTATGAAGAGTTTTAGCTTCAGGTATACAATGGCGTAAAGCAACATTGGGTAAAACCTTCACTAACGGATTATTATACGCAGTGAAAGCCATGTGTGATAGTACATTTTATTGCAAAACAAGAGCCACCAACAATAAATGACCGGGACGGACGGGCTCTCATTTTTACACACATGGTGTGAAGTGGTCACCATTCCAATGAAATACAGAACAGAACAAAGCAACGCTGATGACTATTTCAATATTTTTTCCAAAAGAGCAATAAAATAAGTTACCGAAATAATAAGCTTGTTGATAAGTGAGTTCTGCTATACCATGCTTATGCAAAAATGAGACTGCCTGATCAGCTGCCCGGGTTCGATCCGCAGTTGGGCTGGTGGATTCGCACCGATGATGGGGTTCAACCAGGTCAAAACATATGCCCAGTACTTTCCATCTTTTCAGCGGACGCCTAATTTACATCACATATTCGTCATATGTTCAATGTTCTTCAATTAGAGGCAGAGGGTAATTTCCCGTATGAGCCTCATCACCACAGACTCGAAGATCTCATTCATGATAGGTCTGCATACCACATTGTTCGCAGGACGCTGTCGAGCTTCCTCTTGAACATCTTATCATTGACCTCTTCCACCACGTCAGCTGGAAGGGAGTTCCAAAGGCTGGTTACCCTTCGCGATAGCCGGAACCGAAGAGGTAATCCTACGGACGAAAGCTTCAACAGCGAAAGTCCATGTCCACGAGTCCTGGTCTGCTCGCGCAGAGGGAAATACTCCATCAACTCTGGACCCATGTCACCGCGTAGAATGCGTCGCACACAGATGATATC
>UZAN01039995.1:4456-15109 GCA_900618425.1 Echinostoma caproni | reverse complement strand
ATGGACATGTAATGACATTTTGTAGGATTGATGGGTAAATCCCACACTCGCGACCAGTGCATCAGAGTCCATACATGTAAAAATTCGTCCCCCTCCACAAGCTTGAGCCATAATCCGCAGTACTTTAGTCTCAAACGATATTCCTTTAACCAAAACACACAGCAGTTCAGCCTCAAAACACAATTCTTCAGGCTTGAACCATAATCCTTCAGCCACGACCTGTAGTACATTAACCTCGACGCACAAAATTTAGTCACACCGTTGTGGGCAAGTCAAAACATAAAATATTGGAATATTCCAAGGTCAACGAATTTTGAAACATTTTTTTCTCCAAATGTTGATGGTCCAAAGCTTGGTTAAGAAATGAGAATGTGTAGTGGTTGCATGCTGCACAAAATGTTGATTGAAGAAATCGTAAACGATGCGCCGTATCGTCAAACCAAATGCTACATATCAAACAGCCTCAATATTTTCCTGTAACATGCCGTTTTCCTGTGGGTATAAATCTCAAATGTAACACAAACGCTACATGGTTTTTATTGACAAGCCCTGACAAAAAGCATGATACCACAAAAAGGTAAAGGTTTACCGTTGCTTATCTCCGCATAAATGGAATCCGTCCTTAAGATGTGAATAAACTATAAATCAGAGAATTAGGAACACCGTTCAAAATAGTAGAGATTAACACAAATAATTCCAAGTTTATGGTTCTCAGTTTCCTTTGACACTGAACTGTGGTGCAAGTGGACCAAACGTTGTTAAGTAAATCATACATGTTTTCCAGGAATTGATAATAACGCGTGCATCTGTTTATTCCGAGATATCCACGATCTATAGTCTCATACTTTTATTGTAGTTTAGTTGGCTCGAAACCATCTACATTGTTGTTATACTTTTATTATTGTAATCGTACAAATTCCCTGGTCAAATTATGTTTAATGTTCCGTAGTGTATGACACAGAAATGCATAAAAAGCAATGTTATGGTCAATATAGAAGAATTAAGGGATTCATTCAGATCTTGTTTTACGCCCCTCGAACTTTTGGTTACGACGGATATAGCAAAACATTTTGACCTGGAGCCTAACGGATTACCCTCAAACATCGGTAAATAATCAGGCAAAAAAATATTTTCCATTATTAAATATTTTTAATTACGGTGAGGTGGTTTTATTTTGTGCTCATTTTCGGGACATTTGAAATTTACAGTTTGGTCAGTGATGATTTCTGCATCGACGGTTGTGGTAAAAAACTTGAAGGAATATGAGGTTTGGTTATTTGAAATATGTTAAGACTCGTTTATGTGAAACTAGTACCACTTCAGGTTTTTAAACCTACTCCGTCATTTTTCCTGTGAAACATTTACTCATAAAACACATAAAGGGAGTTTAGGACTTGATTTGACTTCTCATGGTTAACCATTGGCGAAAGCACTCTTTCTCAAACATTTTTGTCATATTTTTTCACACAGTGATCTATTCTAATTTTTAGCAAGGAAGGAAAAAATATTCGTTTTTTTCTAAAATCTTTCAGAAAGCAATTAGTGAATGTCCATTGTCTGCTTCCGCTCAAAATCGTGCCAGAATCCCCTCTCGATCCTTTAGTTTTCGATGACATGTGGCCCTCTTTTGCCCTTTCATCTACGACGTAAAACCAACGCTTCAGCTAGAAATTGGAAATCAAATGGTCAACTAAAGCTTTGAGTACCTTTTACACTTCTACTGCCGCAACCTCAAGAGATTTGGGTTCACGAGAAATGCTCAGATAACCGTGCGTTTATTTTTTCTGTCGGTGTTTCTCACTTTGTGCTCAGGGCGCAAGAAATAATTATGCTTGTGAAAAATGTGAAAATATCATTTGTTGGAATAAGTAATTTCAAAGTCCTAAACTGGGCTATTTAAAAACAAGAACCTCTAATCCCGGTAGAAACTATTTCATCAGCCATTTTTAGTACCGGTACAGTTATATTTATTTACAAGTAAGAATAGCAGTGGTGGAAGGAGACAGCTTGAAATTGTTTCTGATTAAACTAAGGTTGACGGTTAGGTTTTGGTATAAAACCTGTAGTGGTTTTCCCAGGGGCAATGAAGCCAAATCCAGGACATCAGTAGAAACCGCTTGTGCATTCAGGGTCAGTTACAGATTTTCAATATGCATCTAAACTTTCTAAACAGTTGAACACTGGAAAAAGTTGACCACACTGTGATTTGTCTGTTCAGTTGCACGGTGTAAGCCAAACAATAAGTGCTTCGGCAGATTACCATCCGAAATGGGTTATTTCATTCCTGGAACTGATCATGAAGTAAGCTAGTTGAGATCATTATCTATCCATTTCACAAATCAATACTAACGCATTTGACCTTGAGGTTATTTTTTCATATTTCTTTCATCAAATAGCTTAGATTGTTATTTTTACAGCATCCGCCTCTTCCTATCGAATAACCAAGACGATGCGGTGATCTTACCTACAAAATGTTATTGTAGGCGCCCTATGGAGCTGAGAAAAATGTTACCCGATACGCAGTACATGTAAAAGGTGAAGATTACTGGGCAAGGAGAAGGTAAATTGTAATTGTTCATTGATTGCAACTCACACACAGGACCAAATTTCAACAGCTGAGCACAGCTCACAAGTAATAAGGGTCGCCATATCCGGACTCTAAGGATGGAACTCAGTCGATGTCATTCAAAGGCGATAGATTGTCTACTACCGCAAATATAGTTTTAATCAGCAGCAGATTGATGATCGTTTATGAGCTGCTTCTTTTGATAAACCGTCTTTAAAATACACTGTGTTTGAGTTGTTGGCGAAATTTAAGCGCGACAGGCGGTGCCTGGGTGATGACACGCAATTTGTTTGAAATATGGAGTCCACCGAGGCGAACAAAATTGCTACTGTGTGAGCGGTGATGGCGGAGGATGTGCGGGTGACAGCAGCACATCTTGAGAAGGTTTTGGTGATCTCATCAGGATAAATCCTCATCATCCTAATTGAGAAGCCCGGCCTCAGTTAGGTTTGCGCACGCTGGGTACCCCATTACCTGAATGACGAACAGAACGCAATTCGAGTGACCTAATACTGCACCATGCATTCTAGGTTCGAAGTTGAACGTTCCAATGCGGTTAGGGGGATCATCAATGGTGATGAGACTTGAATGTGCAATTTCCATATAAGAATCCAACAAAAATCGGTTCAGTGGACACCGGTTGAAGGGGCGACTCTTCAAGAATTCAAACTCAAACGCCTTGTGGAAAAGCAGATTATGGCTGTGTTTATGGCTAGAATCGGTAATGTGGCTAATGTACTGCTCGTACAGCCACCAGAGACTGGTATGCCACCCATTGTCTGCTGAAAAAGCTGGTAGCTATTTCCAGGCCTCTTTCAAAGACTCGAGCCAGAGGGACCTTTTTGCACTGTCATCGGCACATTTCTGGCTACAGAACACATCCAGGAGGTTGACCATCGACCTTGGATACCAAACCTGGTTCCTTGTGACTCTTTTGTGTTCCAAAATGTCAAACGCATGATGCATGGAACCCGGTAAGAATCGCCAACAGCTGCAGTGGAGGCCTTCATTGAACTGGTTGAAGGTTTACCCGCTTCAGCATGGTCGAGCTCTTCTACTCAATGGTTCGAGTTCATGGGACTTCGCATCGTAGCTTGCTTGGATTACTTCGAGGACGTGTTGCTTAATATCGTGTAACAAATAAAACCCTTTGTTCCTCGGGATATGTTTTTCTCAGCCCTCGTGGAAGGCAACAAAGTTACCACTGTATGAATGCATCGTCGATCAACGAATATCACTTTATACATGATTAAAAATCGTGTTACAATTTGGAACAACGATAAAGAGCAAATAACAATCTGATGACAATGGTATTTTGCTGAAGTTGAGCACACTTTACCCTCCTTGTCTGCTGCCATGAAATACTCAATGTGATATACCAAGTCTTAAAATCAACTTATTGAAACTATTAAACATAAATCAGACTCCTCTTATACACTTCAACTTTTCACTTGCAAATTGGCACCGTTCTGTGATGTGAGCAATAAGCCAGATTCCTTCATACTGTTCTGAACAACCAGTTCGACTAGGATTAGTAGTTATAAGCAGTAAGTTGTAAATAAATCATTTTTTCGGTTGTACAGTGTTTGTGGATAGAAAGACGGAAGCTAACCCGTTATTGCGGATCTCGTTGGAGATCGACAGTAGCTTTCTACCCACACGTTACCGTAATAATCTTCGAAAAACTTTTTAGCTTACCGGAATCTCTGTCAGCTTTTTGGTATCGTAGTCGCGCAGCATGTTTATGATATCTACCTGGGCGTCGTTTAATCGGTTCCATTTTGTTTTGCACATACCTTGCACTGAAATGTCTTTCCACACAAAACTTCTTTGACCGGGAAGACAAACATGTCACGTCAAATGAAATTAGGGTTACGACAGTGATCGACAAAAAATATATATTCGTACGTGACAAAAGAACAACAGCTTTCACATCACCAATATGGCGAACAGAAAACATATTGCAATAAATCTAAGTTAGACAATCTTTCCGATATCACATACCGCTTAGTGGCTTATTGTCTAGACTAAACATCTGAGACAGCTTTCGATTATCTTTTATACGTGTTTTACCTCATCTGTAGATTTTTACATGGGGCATTAATATCTGATAAGAGTTGGTTTATCAACGCTTATGCCAAAGTAGCCATTATCGGTACGGCAAGAGTAACATATATGACCAACGCAAATATTATTGGGGAAATATCAAGCATATTTACAGTTATTGTTCACATCATTATTACTCGCCCTGAGAGAAGGTATTTAAGGAAACAACTTGAGTACTCCGTTGAAAATTTCGAAAATCAGAATTTAGTCAATTCAGTGAATTTACTCGTTAGAAAGTTTCAATTATTATTGGATTTTTCTTACTCGTTTTGATTTTTTGTCATGATATCCTATCTAAGATTTTCTATATGTTCGTCATGCAACCTCATATTAGAGGTTTATTAGCCATCAATAATTAGTTAAACAGTACAAAGTTCTCTGCCAAACATTCGAATAAAATAAACGAACTTTTGCTCACTTTCTATAATTTAAACCAATCCACTTTTTCGGTGTTCTCGTCCCCTAAGCGGAGTTTACAATGAAAGGTTAGATAAAAATGCTGAATAACGAGACTATATTGTGGTTTACCTTTCGAAAGTATCAGAAAATCTTATATAAATAAGTGTATACACTGATTTATTTATTGATTCAAATTAATTTTCACCGAAAGCAACGAGGCATTTCATCCTATTTATGACAAGATTAGGATTAGACCGAGGCGACAGATTTTTCAAATATATCCATTTAGCTCACTAATCATTTTAGATTTCAACTAATTTTGCTCTGCTGGCGCCTCTGTTGGGGTTTCGCTCTGTCTATCATCGCATCATGAGTCCTGTCTCTGAGGTTGTCATCATATTGACAAGCCATTTACCATATACTATTGTGTTTCTAACGCACTTATGAAGTTGATTTTCCCACGAAATTAGCGAGCATAAATTGTGTATATGCTCTTCACATTAATAATGAAACAACCTTGCTGAGTTTACTGGTAATTTTTATGGCTGTATGCAACCGTACGACCTATCTCTTGCGCTACTATTTAAACTTCCTCAAACCCCTATCATAATTAAAGCTTCTGCATAGTTTCGCTGTCACTCACTTGTGTTCCTGGTGCATATTGGTAAAACTATTTTTATAAGATGAACATATGCACACTTTGTCTATCAGAATGCAGAATACCTCATTTTTCTTCTGATTCTAAGTCATTTGCACTACGAAGAACAAATCTAACTTGTTGAGCCAATATGTTTATACCGTATGAAAAGAGGACTCGAGTAAAGGACATGCAAAAACCTGTAGTCCAATAAGTTGAAATAGTAAACAGAAGCTGATAAAGATATCTCAATCAACGAGTTCATAATGATGTAAACCGTGATACGCTTATTCCACAAATAATAAGGGTTTTAATGCTTCGTTATGTCTGATAATCTTTTCTCATATTTTCATGCATTTATAATTCGCTTGAAATATTTTGTATATATGTGCTTAGATAAAAGTTTGTAACGTCAACAGGAACTACCGGTACAGTATCTATATGCATTCACGGTGGGAACAAGTTATCACATCAATGAACGCCCATTGTACTTAAGCAACCTCTTCCATTCAATCAAATTAATAACTTTCTTTTAGACAACAACAATAAACCGGTGGTTGCGACGTGCATTGAATTGCCGGACGGAGCCTCCAAGTGGCACATATAGGATTTTTTGAACAAAATATCGAATACTGAAGAGCAGAACAAGCTGTATTTTTAGTTGAGTTAGGGTACCATTCCATCTATTGATTTTGTGGTAATACTGAAGAAGTGCCTCATTTTTATGAAAATTCTAATCCTGAATCCGTACATTCTTTTCTGTTTATTCAGGTTACCATTGCATGCACTGATGAAGAAGGGAGTCAGTCGTTGTCACGCAACGCCAGTTTACATGTCACTATCACCGACGTAAATGACCACAGCCCCGTGTTTGATCGTAAAGTTTACTCTGGCCGAGTAGCTGAAAACATGGCATCTGCTGAAGTTTACTTATCAAGTCCGATGCGAGTTACCGATGCGGATCTGGGTGCTAATGCTTTGCTCACATTCTCTCTCTTAGATGTACAAAACGGCACAGAATCGATAGATCCAAGCCGAAACGAAAGTCTATTCTTTCGCACAGACTCACGCTCCGGACGCATTTGGACAGTAATTCCCCTGGATTGTGAGACGCGCAGCAAATATACACTCATGCTTGTTGTGTGTGATTCGGGAAGCCCAGTTGCACGTTCCAGTAGTGCTCTGATTCATGTCACCGTAGAAGATTCAAACGATAATGCACCGGAGTTCAGTTCAGCGCATTATTTATTTGAGGTAAATATGAATATTTGCTTGTTATTGAGTAACTTATCCTTCGAATAATGTCCATTTGAGAAACCTGACCATAACCTAGGAGAGTAGATCAGCTGTTTCAAACAATTTATTTAGGGTAACACGTCCGCTTTAAGTCCCAATCCGATAGTTGATATTAAACGAAGTCTTAGTTTTTCTATGGAGGAATTCTAAATTATGATCCTCAGTTTCTCCTTTAAACGGATCTTTCTGAGTTTATCTAATTAGCTCAGTTTTGATTATATTATCTGTAAATCAGTTGTCCCTTGTTTTATTCAAACTTATCTGAATACCAATTTATGCGTACACAAACCAGTTATGTTTATTTAGATAAAATATTGACGAATAATGCGTCATCTAATTCACTTTTTATCAAAAACAGATTCCAGAGAATTCTCCAGGCGGCACAGAAATCGGTCGAGTAGAAGCTGTAGATCATGATGTTACGGAGGTCAACCGGAAATTGCATTACATTCTACGAGGGAGACCGGAAGACTTGCATTTGATCAGCATTGATCGAAATACAGGTGTTCTGCGAACACGCAGACCAATTGATCGCGAGTCTCGTTCTTCGATATCTCTCTTGGTTACCGCTGAGAATGAAGTTCCAATTCGCCTGATTACCACCCCAGATTCCAGCTCGACAAACTCAGCTGCGCAAACCACACATCGTTTATCTGCCGAGGCAAGTTTAGTTGTCACTATTCTGAACGTGAACGACAACCGACCAGAATTCATTTTGATAGAACCACATCGATCACATATCACTTTCATTTGGGAGCAACTTGGTGTGGTCCCTGAACCAAACGAGACAGCTCAAAACAGAAGTGACATTGACATTGCGAGAACAAGTGAAAGTTCTGTTTCCGAGGCAAAGTCCATTGAGCAAACCTTGTCTAGTGATCAATCACGAGCGCGAAAACTATTTGCTCAGAACCCCAGTCCAGTGTGTGAACGACTTCCCCATCGCGTAACAGACAAGGATATGACACCGGAGAACAACTTTGATTGTTGCATTCTCGAACTACTGGATGACCATGATGGTCTGTTTGCACTGATGCCAGAAGCTCCGAATGTTTTGTGCGCAATGCGACGTCCACCACGTCCGAAAAGCTACAAACTGACTCTGATCGCCAGAGACGGTTTGACAAACGATAGTCTAAGTTCACAGGTATGTGCTTATTAAACAAAACGTGCCTGTTTCAAAATCGATAGTCATCACCTTTTTATAAGAGCAAAGTATTTACCGTTGGGAATACCTATGCTTTGGTGTATTAACTTGTTAATCAACAAACGTGTGAGAAAAAACATTTTTGATTGACAGAAGTTGCGTTCAATCCAGCAAACAATTTTTACACCACAAAATGTGTCTCACTGCCACGTATTGCCACATTTTATTTTGATAATTTTATTATAATTGCTCTCGTTTTTTGAACGAACTTCATTTGTATCTCATACCATCCAAATAAAATTCCGATGGATGTTTATAGGTGCGAATTTAGTATTTCGCTACGCTTTAGTAAAGTTCTCCATGGAACGAGTAGGCGATTTTCGGCCGAGACCTACAAAGGCATCAAGATACTAAGGTACTGCATCACACTGGCGCCATATTTCTAGAAATCGTGTGTCCGAAAACACCTAGTTCGATTCATCGTGTTTGGGCGTACCACCGCCATCAAGAATACAATGCCAGACATGAATTCGTTGAGCAGCTTCTGCATGAGACTCCTCATTGTCAAATGAAACATATGGTTATGAGATGCGTTCCAACGAAGACGGAAAAATATGAGTTAAACACAACCGTATGGAATAGGCGGCATGTCAGTAAGTAATTCATTCATCGAGTCATGAGGTTTGCGTGCATGGAAGTCGTGGAAAGGGAAAAAAAGAATGAATGGCTAATCTGTCCCAGTATTTGGGAATGGCGCCACTCAATTAGTACTATCGCGTTTTCTTGTATGCAGTTTGAAGCTCCTCGCAATGTAGTGAAATGAAGGCAGACAGAAATCCGAATTTTACGGTTAAAAGTAAATCAGTCATTTTTGGTTCTCACTTTTGAAAAGGTTCGATTGATCAGTTATTGGGGATTGCTCTGTATTGGGATGTAATATTACCTAAATTCGGACTGGTGAACCTCCGAATCTATACATTAAACTAGGGCGGCATTGAGGCGTGTAATAACTTTCCAGTTCACAAACAGCATCTTGGGAAATGGGGAAACGGAAATGGATGGTTTCGCTGGGAAAAGTTTGTTTCACATTTCTCAGCAACTTTTTAACATCGATGATATATGAGGATAGTTTGAAGCTGAAAAGGTAATTTTTCATTATGAATGCCAAGCTCTGTATCTATAATTATTTGATGATTTGGGAAATAGAACACAAAACACAAAAGTTTACTGACTTGAGCTCCAGATATAAAAACCGGCAATTCCCTCAGTCATTGAATCATCTTGTGGACTAAAAAATAGTCATTCAAAATTAAGTTTTGGGCATTTTTATAGATATTACAGGGAATGCAACTCGTTTTACCATTCTCGGTAATGACTATTGCACCATGTTGATAACCAATCATTTTGATCTAACCTAATCTGTATCCTGCTTATAGCAAACAAAGGAGGAACCTTTTTTAATTTTTGCATGAATAATAATTATAGCCTTCGATTTTATAACTTATAATATGTAATAATAAATGTATTTATTTTACCTCATAAAATGTAGATCATGTTTGTGATCACTCCTCAGAGACATATGAATCGCGTATTGACTTGGGATAACATAACCTGCATGTCGAACATGCACGCTGTATTCATGGTTGCGTGAGAGTCAGCATTCATGAAACGTTAACTGTTTGCTTGTGTATCTTGTCATTCTGAATGTTTCACGTGCCTCACGGTGCACTCATGCAATAATCCAGTTTCTGTAAAAAGGGCGTGGTTCTACATCAGTGAGAGATGTGCCATTAAACGGATGGAGATGTGCGTGGCAATTTTGCTCATTCACGCTAGCTTGAAAATGAAACCAGTGTTGTCTTAGATTTTCTTCGCCAGAATGTTCAAATTTTGAGCTTTTGGGTTTGAAAAGTTGACATGAATTTTGCTGTGTTATATTTATTTTTGAGCTGTGACTGTGTTAAGTAAAATGATATCAGTTACATGGATGGAGTTGCCATAACTGATGGTCACTTGGAACTCTAATTGTGTTCTAACTATA
The DNA here is from genome assembly GCA_900618425.1 of Echinostoma caproni. Taxonomy (NCBI): domain Eukaryota; kingdom Metazoa; phylum Platyhelminthes; class Trematoda; order Plagiorchiida; family Echinostomatidae; genus Echinostoma; species Echinostoma caproni. The sequence goes on along the minus strand of UZAN01039995.1, from coordinate 4,917 downwards.
AAGCTGAACTGAGAAGAAAGTAAAGCGTCCTTGCATGACTCTAATTCAAATAAATGTTTACGCATCTTACCACATACATATTACAGATTGCAATTTAAGTGAAAATTATAAGGAGTTTACTCGATTATGGCAAACAAGTTTTGCACTCTTCGCTGAGGGTCAAACAAATGACGATGTACGAGCGTGTCCCAACTTTTGAACAAGCTTTTCAACAAAACTGATACTCTGAGTCGTTCAAATTTAGTCAACTAATGAAAGCATTACCATTACTTTTACTGGGACCAAGTTTACCATCGGTGGTCAATGTAGCATCGGTGTATTTTTGCCTTGACCACGTTCAGCTTTGATTCAGCTATAGCTTAGATTTGGGGAAGAAATTGCTAATCATGATGGAATTTTCATTAGTGCATACTAGATGAACTGCTCATGTTCTATCGTTCCGCAGTAGAAATAACATTCGT
>UZAN01039994.1:81364-97901 GCA_900618425.1 Echinostoma caproni | reverse complement strand
TGTTCAAACCCACGCTACACGTGTGACACGCTTTCGCTTTGCTACTGCATTTATTGCTTGCATTGTTTAGCGTCACCTTGGCACGTTTCGGTACAATCTAGTAACACGATTCGCCAATAAACGTTTACGACTCCCACGAGTGTTTTTGTCTATTTCGGGCAACGAGACACTAAGAGGTCGCGCGCATATTGAGACTCGTAAGAAGACATACCGGCAGACCGTCAACTCCGGTTAGCTTCAAGCCAAAGTTAACACGGACGCTGGACTCACCCTGTTTCCTCACAGCAGCCACTAACGCCTAGGCTCCCCTTAGTAGCACCCTGAGCTGACCCGTAGGCGAATACCGGTCGGTTTCGGCTGGAACTGGATTCACCGTGGTCTAATTTCTGGACTTGAAGGATGATTTCCTTGAGTATTTGCCCCACGCCCTGAAAATTGATACCACGCGCGCAAGGTCAAGTCCAATGTCATCTCGGAGAGTTGACCCACCACATTGACGCCGACGTTTGTTGGTCTACAGGGGTTCTATGAAGAACGGAACACATCTGTGACGGCTAAACAACGGAAGAAAATAAATACAGAGGGAAAGCAAAGGTGTGACAAGTAAAGAAAGCAGAGTGGTGTCATAGAATCAAAATTGATTGTGAAGAAAACATGAACAAAAATGTCCTAATGGATTGCTCCCTTTCTTCGTACAATCGTCATCACTAAAATACAGCGGAAACAAACTGAATGATAAAATCAATAAAACTTATCGCAAGGAAAGCTTTCACCGCTGGGAACTTAGACTAGACTAAAAGACTTAGTTTCTTCTTCTGATTTCTCTCTTTTGTCAGTTGTGAGCACCACAACTGTTACCCTAATTTTCGCTGCGATCTGTGCTGCTTATTTGAAACTTTATACTTTCGTACCACTAGAATCTCTTCGCTGATGATAAAACAGATTCATCCTAATAAAGACAGTATCTACATGACTGGCAGGCGCAGCGTTGTGCATTACCTTTCTGCTTCAATCGAAAAGGAAATAAAGCGCCTAAATTAGATGTATATTGAAACTCATACGGGGAAAATTGTCGTGATATCTTATCTGTATTGAAATAGCTCTGTGACTCATCCCAAAGTTCGTTTACTTATATCTAATTTGCGAATGGTTCTATTCCAAACCCAATACCACCCGCATTTCCATCTGCTCGAGAGANCTCTGTCTCTCCGGTAGAAGTTGTGAAGTTGCCAAAGGCCCTTAAATCCAGTGAGGCACACGACCCTGATTCATTTTCCCCCGTCCAGCTGAAAGCGATTCGCCTATTTCCGAGTTGTTTAGGTTGTGGAAGTTCCACTGGTTGCTGGAGAACTGTCCGAATAGCACTCATACCCAATAAGGGATCTTACAAGTACCAAATGATTGTTTGTACGTCAACGCTAGTGAAACTTTTCCAAATGGTGGTGACCCTCTTGTTTNNGTTTGTTGCTCATGGCCCTATTCAATTTGCTTCCAAACCTTCACTTTCCACTTCTGTTGCAGTTGCACACGTTGTTCACTCCCTTTTATCCTCGTTGGATAAAGTGCCCGACATCGTCCACTTAATTTTTTTCGATTATGCTTATACTTTTGGACCACGTGATCACGGTAGTCTCATTTAACGTCTGTCGAATTGCGGACTGTGACCTGAGGTGTTGAACGTAATAATCAATTACTTCTCACATAGAAAGCCGTTCACTTTTTGGAACGATAAACCATCCTCCTTGCTAGAAGTCGACCCTATGTATGTTTCTTTCGGAATTTAAACAAATGACTCATCTGTTGTGTCACAGTTAAGTGGATGAATCAACATGCAATGAACTGAGCAGTGCGTTTATTGTAGTAAGCACAGATGTAGCCGGTTCGCAGGCCGGTGAGCGAGCAGGAGCGGACAACACGTAGGCAGAAGGTAGGCCGATAAGCGGTCTCAAGCGTCACACGATGTCTGAATGCTGTCAAGCGGGCATTCAAACAGTCAACCAATCAATCAGCACGGACAGTTCAATACCAACACCTGATTAGCTGGAGCCGATTGACATTGCAATAGAGTCAGCCCGCATGGCGCGAGTGCGTGCGAGTGGGGTAACGGGTTGCCTGCTGATGTTGTTATTAAACTGTTAATCAGTCTATCAATCAATCCGGTCACAGACATGCATGGCAAACACATCATTCAATTGTAAACCATATCTCTGTCCCATATACACGATCTATCCTGTCCTTATTATGTCCGAGCATTGAAAAGCACAAAGTTCTGGCTGGTACCGTTCCCGAATACACCCTATATGTTTTAATTGGTCACTGGCGATATATTTATACCACCTCTTGTTCAACCTGATCGGATGTGGCCTGGAGATAATTTAGGATCGTGGTGATGATATGCGTGCCGTCCGGTCTCTTAAAGGCATGATGAAATCAATATGAATTTGTATCACAATATGCCTCAGTTTGAATTCCGGGAAATGCAAAACCGCACAAGGTTAACAAGAACTCGTGGAACGGCGAGAAATCGTTTGCAAACAGATTCTTCTTAGATGTGCGGTTAGGGCAAAAGAAATAGCACACCATGAGGTGTAAACACTCGGATTCACTTCAAAATACAGACCGAGGGTCTTATAGACCTTCCCGACTTGTTGAATGGTCATTGACTGTAGTGGCTCTCCTCCTCGTAACGGCCTGAGAACCAAGAATTCTTTTCTATTCAGCATATTCTCTTTATATTTGTTTTGTGAGCGCTTTGTCTCTGCTCATCTATCTATCTACCCCCACGCCAGGTTCGAACTCACATTAGATAGCAGTATGACGTACCACACCCCGAGGATATCACTTCAAAGATGAACACAACCTCAGTTAAAAGGAGTTCTCTCTACATTTTATGATTATCATTATCACTCACCTACAAAAAATAATGCTGTGTTATGTTTTCTGTCACGATATGCGTGACTCCTCAATGATCACCTTCCCCGCATCTGGAAGAGAGAAATGTAATCCAACTGTAATCAAAATCCCATCGCTTGGAGATAGTTGCGTGTTCCGTAGGTGGATCAAACAAACGAATTAAATTCAATCAACAAATCATTGACCAACAAGAGAGACTCGTGGCGAATCAGTTTACCAGCCTCCGGTGCCTTATTGGCGATGATTACACATCTCCCGAAATAAAGTAACTCGTCCAGAAATGGGGACACTGAGAGGTGAAGAGAGTGCGACACGCACAGTTACCAATAATAGTAATCGCACGACCAGCGGAACTGGAAGGCAAGGCAGATGAGAGCGAATTATAAATCAATAAAATTTGTTTCCTGATCTGGCTCAGATCACAGACGAGTTGAATTTAGTCGGAGCATCACAATGGCTCCGATACCCGCTTGCTCATTCTCTAGACACGACGTACACCGAGCATGCTTATTTCCCAGGGAGGGGATAGTGATGTAATATTAAGAAATTGCAATAAGATACTTTATTTATTAAATCAGTATTTTCTGCCTAAAAGATCAATAAATCTTCCGATATTATTTGATTTCCAGGAACCAAAGAAACCATTTTAGTGAAGGAGGACAGAAATATGAGATAGTTTAAGGAAGAGCAGTAGGAGTCTAAAGAAAAAAAAATACAATTCAAACACCGTAAATATGGTAAACGAGGTTGAGATTTGAAATTATTTATCAATAATGACGATGTATTTGTGAAGTCTCTCCAAAATTCCCACAACTACCCCACGGAGTTTGGTAATATCCGTATTGCAGCAATCGATTTCACATCGATATTTGCATAGTAAACCCCACGTTCTCACAGAGAAAACTGAAAGCCATGAACCTGATGGTTGGTTTGGTGGAAGACGACAAATGGAATAATTGATATGATTGATCCCATTTATTGCAGGTTATAATTAAACCTCTGTAGACATAGAGTAAAAAACAAAGTAGTCCTGAAACTTTGACCAATCTGTGAAAATCTTTTTTCGTTAACTATAGAATACTCGCGAAAGAGGGTATCGTAGAGTTACAATATGTTTATGCAAAGAGAGATACAAAAGTAAAGAGTTCTGGTTAACGGATGAGAACGAAGGAAATCAAATTTGTGTGTAGTGGATGTGTGGGGTCCATAAGAATCTTATGTACAAAATTTTCACAGGCATTCAATTGACGTTCGTACATTCGTACGTTCGTAGTTATTAACTCCTCCGGCAGTACTGAAGAGACACTGTCATTGATGGTCGGTGCAGGTCGAAGAAGTTTAAAGTCTTTCCTTAGAAGATTGGAGCAAACAGAAGGCGAACAATAAAGGAAAACGGGGAAGACACTTTGGTAGAAGAATTTGGAGATAATCCATTGTTGAATTCGAAGCTGACGAAGTTAGGAGATATAGATAGTAAGCCCTCGGAGTTTCGTGACGATGTGTGCGATGTCAAGTGAAGATTATCATCAATAAAAACACCATAGGTATGTGATGAATCTTACCTAGGATACCGTTTTAGATGGAGAGGAAGAACGTGATAACTTAAAGATACATTCAAAACATTTGGAGGGATAAAGAGAGAGACCATATATTTCAGAAAATTGTTGAACGTTTTCCGAGTTGTTAGAAAATAGTGAAAGACCAAAAGAATTGGAGATAGCCCGTCATAAAACCACATCTTCAGCGTATTTGAGGACAGAAGTAAAGACGTTAGCAGACAAGTCGCTAATATACGTAGAAAATAAGCATGTAGAAAGGACTGTACTTTGGAGTATCCCGGAGTTCATCACCAATGGTTGCTATTAGATCTTCCACTTACGATTTCCATTATCAATTGAACGTATTCCATTGCATTTATTCTAAGTAAAGCGGTCCCATTGGTTGTCAGAAAGTTGTATCCAACTGGAGCTACCCGGAAATATTGAATTATCACATTTATCCAGCCTTGCATTGGAAAACGGTACTTGATGATCGGAAACTAAATAAAGCATGAGAGTCAGTTCAATCTGTTCCAAAAGTGAACGCAGGTAGAGTCGCAGACACCGGCACAGAACTGAACTATGCACAGAAATTTTGATTATCCATTCTCTGGTGCTCGCACACACAAAAATGAGCGTGACCAGAATGCGTATTGAAGTATGGTTTAGCCAAAAGATTAGGGTATCAAAGATTCCACATTCGCACGCCGCATTCACGATGCGAAGTGAAGAAGTGAGGTATACTAAGGAAGTAAATCTCACTCGAATTTCTATTAAAAATAGTAGCTCACTCGCAATGAGATTATCACTAAAGTTTATTGCATTGTATGGTTCCCAATTCAATCAGTGCAAATAGAATACACATCCCAGCAATACTGAAGACCAAATATATTTGGGGAAAAAGGTTAACTTCCTTGATCGTTCTGGTCGCTTTTGAAATAATAGATCTATGGTAGTGGCACTCAGCTTGCGGCGGAACAAGAAATGCCAGTTCCCATACATTCCACTCAATCGAGCCGCTGTTCCTCACGTAAGCCCTTTTGTTACACTCTCCACTCAAAGCGAGCACGTCGATTTGCTAAACTGATTACTCTGTACATCGAACAGAAGCTGTACAACTTCTAGTTATTCCATGTGGTCAATACTCAGGTATTTTGGCACTGTTTTGGCGCCAACTTTGGAAAATGCTTGTGCTTGACTGAACTGTGCCTGGAGCTTAGATCAGATAGAGCATTTGTTGCGAAATGCAGCGGTTTTTGCCTTTTCATTATCTCCGAGAGTTCATTACAAGATCAAATATCGGCTCTTGTTGTTGTTGCTGCTTTTGTTAGACAAATGTTTTGCTCGAAGACATAGTTAAATCAAAGGGTTTACGCCAGATTAACTAAATACCAAGGCCATTCTCTAGATATATGATAACAATAACGACGACTATGATGATAGCGGGATGTGATGATCCTAATTCAATAGCTATGGCGAACTTGGAAAGGCGTAATATCGGATATTATCTCCACTAACCCGTTCTTACAATTACGCTTTAATTTGGTGAAGTTCCGTGTGATATTGTGGTGTTTCCAGTGGGCGGTTATGGCCAAATGGATGAGGCCATGAGTACACCGATTCGAAAGTCACGGGATCAAATCCCACCATGAAAAATCGATTTTCTCTCTTCCGTATACCCCATAACTTTACCTGACCAATCGCAGCATCATCTACCGCTGATCAAAACGTTGGTTTCATATAAATAAAGCAAATGAGTAGGAAGTTATTAGAAAAACAACCGTAAATGTGTGATTTTACTGATTGCCACTAAAAATTAGATGAAGAGACGAAGAAACCACAAAATGTTCGAAATTACAGGTATTAATCGTAATCGTGTAGTACGACCCTCTATTTAGAAATTAATTTCCGCTTCCGATACCAGAATAGTATATACCTAGCTACGGGTCAACATCATTTATTACGAATCTTTTCTCCAATTGTGATGTTCTTAATTTTTTGTGTCACAATTGTAATTGACGTGACCTTAAATGTTACGGTAAAATCGATAATCGTTCGAAAGTTAATGGTCGAAATCAAAAATTCATAGCATACTCAATGGAATTTCTCCCCCAAAGCATAAATGCGAGGGAAAGAAAGCTGACAAAATTGACAAGAGAAGATGAAAAATGTCGGCTTCAGCTAAGAAAAGCTGCAAACAAACATTATCAAACATAGTTTGGTTTGATCAGCGGTATTTTTCGTGTGTCACCGTTCGGGAAAGGATAGCTAAAATTGAATTGTAGCTTTGACTTAAGCCAATGTAAAGCTGTTAACGAACACTTAACAAAGCCAAGTCACGTACTGATTCCACCAAAAAGATTCAAACCACTTTGGCCGTCTTTTTGGCCTTCGATTTCCCCCACTGATAAATGTCCAGTGGTTAATATGTATGGTACCATGCTGAGAAAGGTGCGCAATTGTACCAATTTTCCAAAGAAATCCATTTCACTGATCAAAAAAGAAAATATTCGTCTCACCTCATAGGTTGGGTGGCAATTAAATACTTTGTGTTTTGTGGTTGGTCTTCCTGTACGTGCCCCTGTGGACAGTGCGAGATTCGTTGTGGTGATCGGTGACTATCACATTCGTAATCCATTCACAAGAAACCAAATATTTTTCTAATAGACAGTTCAGTGTAACGTCTCATGCGAGGTTTACGAGGGAAATTTTCTGAACTTCTCTATGTATTGTCTTTTTAAATTCCTGCTGTTTCTGGATCGGCATGTTTCAAAGTCGAATTCATTCACTCATCGCCGAACAGCTCATATTCCAATGTAAATTAAAACTTATTCAGTGTTGGAAACAGAGATAAGTTAGCTGCCTCGACGGCAGTCGTTAATACTCAAGGTATGACATGTATTACAGGAAATTGGCAAATGCAATTTGACTGCAACTTTGACAGACTCCAAACCAAAACAATTGGTCAAGTGTTCAAAAGTACAGGGGGGGAGGGACACAGCGCATTGACAAAATGAATGTACAAAACCTGTGTCATACCCGTGAGTCACTTTTATCCGTAAATTCGTTCGAGGTTTCATTGTCTTAAAATTGATGCGTCAGAAATCCAAATCGAGAAATTGTACAAAGAGGTTAAAAACGCTGGGAGTTGGGAGGGAAGGATCTAACGAAAGTCAGGGTTTCGCACAAGTTTAATCAATATCAATATAGACTGACACTTTATTCTTTTCTGAATTAACCCATTGGATATTCACCCCTGGGTTGCTGTACATATTGCCTTCACACAACCATCGCTGACAGATCGATCAAACTGAGTGAGGGTGCGTGGAGGGTTCTCGCTTATCTTTCAGCATACCATCTCAGCAAAACATATTTTTACCGAGACCAAGTGAATCGTGCAGTTATCTTACAAAAGCGGTAGTGGGCCGCTGGTGGCCCACCGGTAACGTAACCAAATTATCATCCCGGGGGTGTGTTCGAATCCCACCACCACCATCTGATTTCCCTATTGTGTGTTGAATGGCAGCCCTTTGACTGACCGCTTTTTCTTCCTGAAAATTGTATCCTTGTATATTCAATGAAAGAAACTAAAATGAAAAAGAAAAAAAGAAAATTCTTTTGATCCATTGAGTTCCTTTTCATAAGCTGAGATAGCGATGCATTCAGGGAACTAGTGTACCCGTTTCGCTCATCCCAGATGGGCTACGATTGAACTGGAATTATGTAACACTCGAAGTTGACGTGAATCGCGCATATCATGCGCAAACAAAATCGGACTGGCAATTAGTTAACAAAGTTGCTTTAGTGATCCAAACCTCCGTGATTACGCCACTCAAGGGACTACGCGTTACATTTTCAGCATAATTCATCATAGGGCAACATTCTCGATCAATCAAAGGTCATATGGTTCAACCAGGAGCTCTGTGGCGAAGAGAACACAAGCAGTGATTGGATAAGATTTTTTTAACCAATGGTAATTATTTGTATGTATTTTATTTAATCCAGTTAATTTTTAGCATTGAGTTAATCAAACAGTATTTATTCTATGTAAGTCGCGTTATGTGAAACATGATCTATGCTCACCTTCTGTGATGTGGCGATATTAAAATTACTGATTGCTCAATCTCAGGATAGATACCACATAGAATAGTTGGGAAATTTAAACCCTCGTAATGGTATTCGAACATAGTTTTTGATGATTCATCATGGTCGGTGAACACTCTCACTGACGCTGATATATCAAAGGGTTTACCAGTACTACACGAAAAACTTGTCCGTCTGAAAAATCGATTACACTTGCAACACATGTTTGGAAATTCATTCAAACACAAATTCCAGTTTTGGAAGTTTGGAGCTCACCGCAGTAGTGATATCTGGATCCGGATTATGGTGGCAATTCTGCAGTAAATTTCCGCGCTACAGACATAAATGACAAGTGACATCTCGTGGGCCCTAGTCCAACTGTTCAATCAAAAGTCATTTTCAGACGATTACCATATTTTACCCTACAATAATGATTTATGAATTGGTCATTGCACAACCGTTTCAAGCATTCTCTTCAATAAAACCATCTCCACAGTAGCAGGGAGTGTGTACATCCACTGCAAAATCTCGTATTTACATTCATTATTCATTTGGGAAAGGAGACTGCAAATGTATTACCTATCTCCCTCTCCGACTGTCTATTCGCGAGAGGCGGGAAATGCACAAATGCACAGACGTAATCACCGGTATGACAGGTCATTTGCGGCAAACTTTGATCTGATACGGATCGATAGCCCACAAAAGAACGAACCTATATTATACGAATAATTTATACAGGAATCAGTCCAATAGCCGTTTGCTTATTATTTTGTGCAAGTCATATTGCCTGATGACTTGCCCTCGAACGCAAACGTATATGGTTCGCAGAAAAAGTAACTGTTCCAGTCATTTTGTGCAGTCACAATAGGCTTCTCCGTCGGTTAGTAGCTATCACTCATTATTTATTAACCTCTCGAGATTGCGTAGTAGCCCACTTTGTACAATTAAGAATCCATGATCTATGGGGATAGTAAACACCGCTTTTTATCATCTTTGATGGCATATCAAAATGTGTGAATCATTCAAAAATCAGGACAGAGATTGTGGTTCAAGAAGCGGATTGGTTAAACGCAATGAATGCGTTAGTCAAATTTGCACTTCAGTGGAGGAAAACTTTGCTCTATCACCCTGAGTAAATGAGAAATGACGAAAGTGATTGACTGGAATCCATCCATCCTTGAATCCTTCATCGATTTTCTCCTTTATACAACCAGTCAAAACAAACTGGTACGGTGTCAAAGAGAAACGAGCTGGATATGTGGTGTGGCTACAGGAGTACCTTTCATCTGGTCATTCTTACAAACCCAAGGTTGAAAACATCTGATTTAGTGTTACCTTACTCCCACTGACGTGCCCGAAAAAGTACGAAACAGCAGTCAAGAGACCCGTTAAAATGATCGCACACCCATTTCACCACATTTAACTTTCCAGGCTATATTCCTCTGAGTGAATGGCGTCGATCTCACGTGCTTCAAAGCTTCAAAGCAACATTGGCGGGGCCTTTGAAACTGACCGCGTCATTTTTTGTTATCGCTGGAGCTTTGGTTTTCTCATCACACAACCTCTGGATACAATTTTGTACCAATTACGATGACCTCAACGATAACCTACAACTCGCTCAGTTTAATTTCCGGATATGTCAACGAATCATACTTTAGTGTTTTTCCTCGTTTTTTGAGAAATTAGGTTAAAATGATCACCAGAAATTCACATGGCAAACGGCGAAAACATCGCGCTGGTTGGAAAGTTGCACTTGATCACCGAAATCTGAAAAACATTGGTTTTCCGATCAGTCTGTCGTCGAATGTCTGCTCAATTCTTTGTAAGCTATCGGACATCGGTCTTCTGATTCACTACGGTAAGTACTCCAAAAGTTATGTGCTACTTTTCCAAGAATCTTGGTTACACGAATCCGTTGAGGACGAATTGGTTGAGATCGAAGGCTTCCAAATATTTCGTGCAAATGGACCTCCAGGAAGGAAAACTAAAGGTGGTGGCGTCATCACATATGTGCACCGGTTGTGGTGTAACTACAACAAATGCATATTCGCTCACTGCACGCAAAACATTTCTTGTGTTTCTGTGGAATTTAAACCACGTTTTATCCTGCGTCACTCTTCGATCATCTTTTCAATTCTATTCATTACTCCCGACTGTACTCCCAGTGAGTTTTCGACCTTCATTGGATATATTATACCCAATCATGTTGGAGAAATCTGTCACATCTGTATTTATCGTTGCTGCCGATTTCAACAGATCGAATATGAGTTTTACACACTTATGTCCCTTAAGAACATTACTACTTTTTCCACTCGAAATGATGTCTCCTTGGACCACATTTTCGTTAACGAACCATCTTTTTTCCTTGCCTTCAAACGTGCACCAGTAGACAATTCCAATCATTGTGTGATTAAAATTTTACCTACAATGTATGGTAAATGCAAGCAACAAATCCTGACGAAGAAAAATGTACGTAAAATACGTTTACAACAAAATCATTGGGCCAATTTAATAAAATTAAAATCCATGGCTGCCGGTACGGACTTACCACAACTCTTCGATCCTGATATTTCAGTCTTTTGTGAGAACCTTGGCAATTATCTCAACTATTGGGACAATTTGTGCTGCCCTCAAGAAAAGATTCGCCTACAGCCTAACTATCTCATCTCTGATAGACTGAAATGGTTACGTAGGCTGAAAGAAAGAGCGTATCGCTCGAGAAATAAACTGACGGTCAAATCTATCAACTTTCCCTTCAGAAACGAGATAGCCCATGCCAATCACTTGTATGTTGACAACGTGCTAGGAGATAAATCCTGTCGTCAGCTTTGGAACGGACTGAAGTTGCTCTGTGGTCGTTCAACTTTACCTAATACCGTTTCATGTGATATCAATGAGCTCAACAAATCTTTTGCTTCAGTGAAAAACGTGGTGCAAGCTTTACCGAGTCCAAACACAACGTCACTTGATTTCCACCTTTCTGTGCCTGTCACAATAGAGCAAATTTTAAAGGAGTTAAATGTTGTCAATGGAAATCAATCCGCTGGTCCTGATGGGTTATCCCCAGTGGTCCTTAAAACATGTGCAAATCACATTGTACAAACCGTTTCATTTATCTTTAATACATGTTTGTCAGAAGGATGACTAGTTAACACATGGCGTGATGTGCGCATCGCCCCAGTACCTAAGAAAGAAAGGGATAAGTTTCGGCCTATTGCTTCATTTTCAGTATTACTTAAGACTTTTGAGCGTATTATTATTAAGCACCTATCCTTTAATCTTGATTTTCGTGATTCCAATCAGTTTGCTCATTGTACGCGTCGCTCTACTTTAGATGTGGTTGCTTGTCTTATACATACTGTTTTATCTACTGCAGACCAAAAACAAAAAATTGTTGACGTTTGTTTCTTGGACCACACAAACGCGTTTAACTCAGTTGACAGAAAAATCATATTGTCACTGGTACAATAACATGACAAAATAATCCCCCGCCACATCTTTTGAATTGGATGCACGACTATTTTACCGACCGACGCCAATTCACTTGTCTCAATGGTATTAGGTCTTCCACTGTTACTGTAAACCCGGGGTGTAATGCAGGGTGCAATTTTTTCCCCTTTTCTGTTCTCCTTTTACACCCAAAACTTGCTAGTGACCCCAAATGTTTTCACTTTAAATATGCCGATGAAATAGTAGTTGGTGGTGTGTCTCACAATAATAACTCCCTTCAATCAGCCATAAGTTCCATTTCCGAATGGTCCGATGCTGTTAACCTTTCTTTAAACCCTAACAAATGCAATAAAGTTTTGTTTTCCATTGATCGTAGGCCATCAACTCTTTCTGGATCATCTGTTCCCAACATCTTAAACAATAACTTAAAAGTTGAAAGGTCACAATACTCCAAAGATCTTGGATTGTTCTTGTCTGCTGACGTAAAATGGTCCTATCACGTAGAACGAACATTTCTCAAAGTCAGAAAGTTGACCTTTTATATTTCATGCCTTCGGCATCTGAGGGTGCTATTGTACATCACTTCGAAATTTATTTTCTCGTGCGTTTAATGCCATTGGACCTACTACTCTCGCGTTATCTTTCCCAGTCTACTGTCTAAGGATTTCACATTAATTAGACGCTCTCTGAAAAGTATCTCCAGATATGGAGTTGTATCTTATGGGGAGCTGGTTGATTCCGTTGTGAATCAATATTTTGAGGCCTGTGATCGTCTGTGTGACGCTATCTTTTCCGATGCATCACATCCTTTACAATCAACCCTATCTAGCTCCATTTCAACTTCCGTCACCTTCAATAAATTTAAACCTCTTTATACTCGTACCACTGTTTTTTACAACTCCGTTGTACCTGACCTTTCAAGTTTGTTGGTTTCTAGGGTACGAATATCAAACGAACTTATACACATTCTGATGTAAATTATCACGCTGAAATTTTTCTTTATTTTTTATGCGTCCTCGGTGTCCTATTCATTATCATTTAAGTAACTATTTTTCTTATCTTTAAATTCATTTTTAATAGCTCGTATGCCAAAGCAAAAGTGATAACATTCTTTTCCCTGAAAATTGTGTTCACACAGGGTGAACAAAGTGCACTCTTGACCTGACTTGTGGTTGGTGTAAATTGGTGCGTTGACAAGCAGCGAAGGTACCCTCGTGTATATCAGGTTCATCTCCTGGACAAACGAAACTCCGTCCGGAGCCTCAAAATAGGCAAAGTGATTATCGGTCAACTTGGAACCTCTTATTGCATTCATATCAGTAACAAATGTAACGCAGCCGTGACAACTAAGACTGACAGGGTTGGCCAGGTTTGTGTTTTTGATTGAAAACATAAGGAAAAGAAGAGAGGCTGCATTCTTTATAAAATCAGCAAACAGAGTGCGTGATAAATGTATCAAACTTTGCATTTTCCCGCCTCTTTATTATTGAAAGCATCCATAGGTGTCCCAATGAGCGGTACGATGTGACTAATCAAGTTTTTCATACAGTACTGCGTACTTTTTGATAGTTAGATGAAAAATGTCTTTTTAATTCCTTTTTCTATTTATTGAATACACAAATGTGCAGTCAACTTTCAGGAAGGGGGCTGCGGCCATAAAAAGGCTGCTTTCCGAACGCTCAATGCTGAACGTTCACTCCCCTCCACTTCCGGGGAAATAAGGCGATGCGTGACTTGACTTATAAGCTTTCACCCAACAACAGCATTCTCACCGTCTCTGGCGATATAATTTTTAAGCTTAAGAAGCTGCACATTTTAGCAGTTACTTCAAATTTCGGAGAATCGAGGATCCAACAAACAGTAGAACGATCGAGAAACAAATTATGATAGTAAGATGCCTTGCGTTTTCCGATTTAATGAACTGTATATACAGGCTATCTAAGTGCTACCTGATTTCGCGTTATTTGATGGGGAGACGGTCCGAATCCAAGTCCGCCATATTCAATTATCCTTGGTATGCAAAAACATAGCTCTATTCTAATGTGATTAGTTGTTTGTTTATTACTGAGCCAGTGTAGAGAGACTACAGAATCGCTCTATGCCAGCTCAAAGATCACACGACCGATCTATCGGTCGGATAGTTCAGCCGCAACAAGAGACCTGGTACTTGCCCAGCTAACACGAGCGAGAAACCACACCTTATTTACCGTCGCGAGTTTTGGGCAGTCCCAGTGAAGTTCGACTGTACAACAGGGGTGCCATTACCACAGGGACGGACTGGACGTGACAACAAGAGCATCACAAAAGGTACAAGACAATGTGAAACGACAGGGCAACTGTACTATCCCACTATCCACACAGCACCATGACATTTTAAATTGATACTCGGACATCTTAAATTCATAGTGACATCTTAAATTGAAAAAGGTATAGTTCGCCGTTTCAATTTAATTCAAAACACACCTCTGACAGTTGAATAAATCCGTAAGCCATTTACCTGTTTTGCACCTGGTTAGAGTATCAAAACGAAAACACCGGGTATATATGCGGATCTATCATTTATGTTTCTCCAAAGTATTATTTGCCCGTTTAAATATCCGGAGGTCTATAAACTCTACGAACCGGACAGCCGGAAGAAGTATACTGTTACCTCGGTACCCGCAAACTTTTTAACCTAATTTGTTTGATTCTAAAGTTTGTTCATGTGGAATGAAATTCTACCACTCGAAATATTTGCCGATAATGAATCACACGCGCAATCGGTTAAAAGGGCATCTGCCGATACCGAGACGCAGGAAGAATGCCACAAAAGTAGCGGTTAGTTTACTGGAAGAAGTTGCATAATATTTTCCATGCTCCATAGATATTAACCACTCGACGTTTATTTTCATCCAGTCAGGGTATTCCTGGTCGAACTATAGCATATTTGACTGTCACCGAACATTGGCTTCTTACTGGTCTTCCTGAAACTGTATTGTGTACAATCCTGATTGGCATTACCCGGGAACACCGGATCACCGCATAAATCAAACATCTCAGAGCTTGGGCAATTTCTTCTATCTTACTACTCAACTAACAGAAAACCGGCTATACGTTTACTGATTAAAGCAATCGACTCCCTTAATTCACTCGTCAATTTTTTTCCTGAAACACTGGGTTCTCTGCCGTCACCTTCTAAACTTGTGTCAGTTCCGGGGGCCAGGGAGAGTATATACAATTTCCGTTTACGGCATCTGTCAGCGAATCTGCTTGTTGCTCCAGTAATACTCAATACTCAATAAATTTCTGCCATACATTCCTGGACGGTCGCCGTTCAGCACAAAGATTTCCCACCCTCTTGTTGAAGCGTGAGGAAGTAGGATACGATGTTTTGCTCTGTCTTAGTCATACCGTTTACTTCGCACTGCGCGCGATTTCCTCTGCGCGAGTGTGTTCCTATATCCATGACTGACTCTCAGCCCACTCGAGATACACTAGCAGGAAGTTGATTCCGGGCCACACATTCGGTGTTCATGTATCACTAGCGTCGCCTCAAAAGGTCGTAATCAAACGCTGGCCACTCACCACGGATAAATCTGTATTTGGAGCGGCTGGTCTAATGGGATTTACATGCCCACGGATGGGTGTTATCAGATAGCATTTGGTCCGTAAAATTCAAGCATGCCTTAATGTGTCCGTCACTGATTTTGTTAACTAGGACAGATAACGGAACCTGAGAACCTGAGATCACCGTGACATCACGCCTTCAAGTTCAAAACACTAAAATCGATATTTTGACCATATATCTGGAACGGGATAAGCTATCTCTATCAGACCAACTGCGTTTGAAATAGCGTAAGAAGAGCTGAAGGAATAAACCATAAATTATGTGGTAATTACATAATTCGAAGACCAATTCTGATTTCCAACATCGGGGTGCTTCTTAAAAATGTGCTTATAACGCAGGGCCTTCTAATTTCGGTCGCGCTATCCGTTTTTCCATCATTGGATTATTCACTACATAACCATCGCTATTTCTACGGTTTTGTTTACTTCATTCGCATGAACTTTTACCTTGGTTACCAAGAGGACTATTGTGCAACTACAGTAATGACAAATTTGGTCAAATACACTCAGGATTTTAATGCATTCAATCAAATGTACCAAATTTGTAGCTACAATCTGTTTTGGGAGAACAGTAAGGACGGTCAGGATGCTTTCAAAACCTGAGGAAGCATCGCACCGGTTGGAGAGTTGCTCTTTGGAAACAAATCATCTCCTGTTTGNAATTGTAACGCCCGATCTCTTGTCGGAAATATGGCTGATCTCACCAACTTAGCTAAACTACGGGAATATTCCCAACTAGGTATGATCATGCTTCAAGAAAGCTGGCTTCACAACAAAAATGAGGATGAAATAGTACATTTGGATGGTTTCGCTAACTATCGTGTCGATCGTCCTGACAGGGCGGTGGTGTCATCACATTTGTCACAAACCAGTGGTGTCATCTGTACAACAATGTGTTCTCTTATTCAACACTTTATATAAACGCATGATTACTCCATTGTAAGCCC
>UZAN01039994.1:61127-73551 GCA_900618425.1 Echinostoma caproni | reverse complement strand
AATTGGTGGAAGCCCAGGTAGCCAATAATCTCTTTTTGTACATATTATTTAATCACCTTCATTTCTTCCAATAAGCGAACTACAGCATACTACTATTCCCGGGGTCTTTTCCTCGCGTCTCGTTCTCGTGGGACATTGCAAATCCGTGCCATTGTGGTCCAGTGCTTCTGCGATCCAGTCCGTGATAGCTGATTATCGATTCGGGTCCTGTAATTCATATTGTGTGGTTGGTGTTCCGGATTCCGTGCGTATTATTACTACTTCCATAATCATTACACCAACACTGGTCATAACGTTACCGATACAATGTTCTCCCGTTATAAATTTGAAAAGGGAAGCTAAGTAGAGGAACATAGCACGATTTCTGCCCTTGACGTTTTCGCCGCATCTGAGAAAATGTATCAATCCTTTTGAACGTACACTGGGGATAATCAGCGGAAATGAACAAATGTCTACAGACAATATTGATACACATTTTTCGCCATTAATTGACGAATAGATTGCACAGGGAATAGTCAGTTTGGAATTTGCGAAAGAAGTCATTGTACTGAGTATACCCCGTATTGGTGGTGTGATTTCCTTCAAATATGATTTTTGTCCCTTATTCTCACTGTATTTCAGCTGGTTCATTCTCGTTTTGATCAATATTTAGCTGGGGGTATCGTAAAAGATTTCGATTTCCTCGATACATAAAGGATACGCAGGACGATATATCTAACTTCCGTTATCAATAAATAGTACATAATTCTAAACATTGGAAACAAGAAACGTAATTAGTGTACTTTTTTACCGCGGTTTACTTTGTCACAAAACTGTCAACCGATTTTTCCTACTACTTTGTACTATCTACTACTGACTAACATGCTATGTCTCAGCTCCTGGAATGTACCCACTTTCTCCAATTCCCGAGGGGTGCAACATAGCCCGAGATTGAAGAAAATTCAGTCGGGGTGCGTGAATTACATCCAATGGAATTTGCCCAACAATCTCACTCGATCATGAAAACGGCCCACATTGTCCTCGCAATGACTCACATCATCTGCAGAGTTTGTTGATCGTGTTGTGACAAAAGTGCAACTGCACGACCTTGAATTTGGTCATATTGCAACCATCCGAGACACGTCCTCGTTTGCCATTTGGACGGCGTCAATGGAGCGAGGCCATGTGGACAACAGACAGTTTTGCAATGACGATCGAGTTATTGAGTGAAGTGGGCCTGAGCATGATGGCCAGACGTCAATATTGGCTTGTGAAAAGCCTTTGGTTTATAGGTAGTAGTGATAACAACGTTCTAACACATCGGTTGCTTTGTTATTTGCTTTGTTCGAGGTTGGTTTCATGAGGTTAAAGCGAAAGGCTTGACCAAAGCCAAATGTGAGTGGTCACGTGATTGAAATTGACAGGTGACAGCTGTGTACCACTGATTCTGTTAGGTGAACCCGTAATATGAGGTCTACTCAAGGAAAACTATTGTGAGTAAATAAAGTACAATCGAGCGAACGATAGAGCTGGTTTCCGTCTACCCTGGTTAATAAATCACAGTTTATATTTTTAGGACAAAAGTGGGCACGGTAATTAAACATAAAAACACAATTGACGAAAATTAGAGTGAAGTAGTGGGGGATGACTATTAGAGACACAACGAGTTGGCAAATGGTTTTTAGATGCACACAGAAGTAAGGCGTTGTGAAGGCATTTTATTCCATGGGTGCTGACCGCGTACTGGGGACTATTCCGCTGAATTCACACTGCTGGGGCACAAGTTTCATGTTCTGGAGCACATAGTAGCCTGTTACTTGGCACATGAGATAAGTTGGCAATTGTTGTTCTGTTCAACCATCGGCTTCATATTTGCATTAACAAATAATGCATGCGGATCTATCAGGTTTGTTTTAGACTTGGACCAGTGTGTGTATTATTTATGAGATACATTCGGATAACAAAAAATCAGCTTTGCCAACTTTGCTGTCGTCCGGTTCAATACCGCACCCAACCTATCGGGGTCTTATGTGGTTCACCACTCCCAGTCCCGGGGCTTAGGTTACCGGTTTCCATCACTGAACAACAGGTCCTCGTGACTATGTGTTTCACTCCGTCTGCTGTTCATCACAAGAAAATGTCCCCAGGCCCAGGGCATCAAATTAATGCCTTATTCCTCAGAGTTATATAATTCGTTCCAACCCACCCCGAAACGTAGCGGCTCCCGTTTGAGTTAATAACTTGTATCATTATTCCTGCATCTAAATTGGTAAACTCGACAACTCTCGCCGTCATGCTGATGGTGACACTAATGTGGCATTACTATCCATTCTTTCTTTCAAGCCTCTCTAGCTTAGACTCCTTAGGTTTGGAATATCCTTCTTGTTCTGTGCAAGAGTGCTGTAATTCTAGAGTTGTCATTATGCATGACCCATATTTTACTATGGAACACCTGAAGCATCAGGTATTTGTTCAGAGCCGAGAAACTGGATCTAGTCATACTTGAAATCAGTCTAAAATTTTCGCGTGGCCAGAGTACTTGGTGATATCACATCCGGATCCACGGCTGGCATGAATTATTTGTTATTATTTAACTCAAGGGATTGCACTCAGCTGTTCAGATCACGGAGTCGAACAACTCTGTGTCATAATGGGTTTTGAAAATTCCCCCTAAGACGCCCAAATTGACCTTCGAAGATGGAAGAATGTTTTTATTCATTTTTGTTGCTCTATCTTTCGTATGTGTGATGCATGCAACTGGAACGGGGTATTTGCGTGCTAATGCTCTCAAACCAGAGTAAGACCTGGTGTGAAGAAATGAAAGCTTTGGTATTTAGCCACGGTAATGCAACTCGCGTTTTAGCTTCCTGATTACACTCGTCCCGTTTCTTCTACTCGATGATAAAACATATTGACTCATATCTCTGAGTTATACTGTTGCATTTGTACCTATTCTTCCGGTATAACATTTTTTAGTGTTTCACTCTTTTGTCTTCGTACAATGCTTCCGACGAAAGATACCAACCAAACGCCGAGTGTCGAAAGTGTGATGAAACCGAATCATTGTAAAATTATTACTTACTCTACTTTGGCTATCTTCTGTAGGGCGGTGGTGGCCCGCTGGTAACTTCACCAAATTATCACCCCGAGGATGTGTTCGAATCCCGCCACCACCGCCTGACTTTCCTCACTTATATGTTGCATGGCAGCCCTTTGATTGATCGCTTCCTCCTTCCTGACAACTGTATCTTTGCATATTCAATAAAATAAAGTAAAATGAAAAAAGACAAAAGGCGAATGAGCCTGCTTCGTGAACAAGAAAGTCATTAATGTTTCATCAGAGGCTGGTATGATTCATGTACCCAGCCTCGTTTTATCGACGCCACGCATTGAGTCCTTACATCATCAGGGGTGACTGTGGTGATTCAAACTTCCGTGACCGCAATCCATGCACGACCAGGTACAGTTTTATGTCATCTAATCACCGTTCAGGAAGCTAGACCAATGGTACACTGGGCGAACATGATATCCGAGTTAGTACATATGATGCGTCGGCGCAAACGGTTACGTGATTGGTCGTTCAATCAATTATATGCGCTAATACTTTCTATAAAACGATCTGATTTCATCAATAAACATATGCATTTGCTGCTATCAATTCCTCGTGTATTTCATTGGTGTCCGCAGTTCGGTTAGGAGCCAATCCACTTCTGAGCAGTACATTAAGGGTTTTCGTATTTCTACACTCAGTACTATTCCGATAACCACAATGACCCACGAGACAATCGGATTATTTTCAGTGATGCTTTTGGATTTAGACCACCTTTTTAAACAGTCATCTGCCGGAACTGTTTCACAACAATAGTGAAGCGGTAATTATTGTGTTCCAATATACCCGACTAACCCAGTCGGTTTGGCTTGCCTTTCACGCGATTATCAGGATATGACGTTTGTAACATGCAGGCAACTAAGAGTTGAGTGAGTGGTGTAGACCAATGGAAAATAAACTTTTCTGTCAAAAAATAGAAGAGGCTCTACCGCAAATAAAAACCCCAACACAATCTTTGTTAAACGTAGTAATTGGATTTGGCACGAACCATGAATAGCAATAGCAGATAAAGCACACAATCGCACCAGAAATCGTATACAGATATATCCCGTTACCGAGAAGCAGAAGGAAGGTCATAGAAACAGCGGATCATTTATTGAAAGAAATCAATGGGATTAAATACAATTTAAATAGAGATTGTATTGTTATTTAAACGTGGATCAGCCAGTTTCAGATCTCGAATTCGCACGGTTTCCGTTGGAACTACGTGGCCATTTGTTGATCAATACTACTGGCCTGTGGTTCGATGTCCAGAAACTGGAACGCGCCGCCGCTTGGCTGCTGTTACCTCGGAGGGTTGACTTATCACAGAAAAATACGAATATAATATCAAATAAATACCTGTGAATTCATGACGTTTTGAATGGCTTTTTATGATAATAAGTGTATTTGCATTCCCGACGTGAATTGCGCAAAATGTCTACTGTTAACAAGGGGGAGTACCACATGAGCGACAGAAACTGCAAAACTGACCGGGAACTTTTGTCCATGTGTTGTATTACAACACATTCCTTTGTCAGCAGCTACCGGTAGGGCAAATTATGATTCAGCTTGGTGTGTTGAGCGCTGTCAGCGAAATAGTGTATAAACCAAGAAATAATCCTTATAAAGCAATCAAACGACTCTATTTAGTGATTGAGGGGAGGATCGAGGGACTTAGATGTACATAGAAGAGTAATAAAGAAATATACAACAGATGTACACCGTTGAGAGGCTCCGGGACTTCTTAGTAAATTGAAATTATTGGAAAGGGAATCGAATTGACTTGAAATTGCTCGGTGCAATACAACATCATCTGCGTACTCAATAAGTTTTAGCAGGTGCTAGAACAGATACACCACTAAGCTAAGTGGTGAATCAGTAAGTGGAAAGGACAGCCCCATGAAGAACTCCTTAGGTATTTACCAATGGACAAGAAAAGCTCTTACCCATCTTGGTTCGTTGAGATATGATAGCAAAATAGTCTTTTCCATAAAAAAATCTACATAGGGCAATCAAATGACTCAGATTAGTGCAGAAGGGAAGTGGGAGTGTCTGAGTAGAAGAAGAAGAAGTATACAAATGAAGCACTTCCTTGATAGGTCCACTGAATTAGTGATAAAGTGATGATGACAGATGATATACCGTACAACTTGAAGCAGGCTGATTTGTCAGCAAAATGAAAAAAAGATCCTGAAGACCTTCCAAGGAAGAACACACACGGCTGAGAACGGTAAGCTTATCGAATTTTAGTGCGTAAGAAGTGATAGCAGTAGAAAGAACAAATGTTAGAGGTTGACATTTTGTGCTGATTCAAGCCTCCGAGATGACGCCAGCGAATGGGGTTACGCTTTACAGTTTCTCAACATCGAACCACAGACCAATAGCATCGGCTAGTCAGAATCAATGCGTTTCACACAGAAGCTGTGCGACAAAGAAAGTACAAACAAACGGTTGGTGATGTGTTTAGCCAATGACACTTCTCTGCACACATTATTTCATTTTATTGATTTCTTTCAGTGAACTGAACCGCTACTTCTGTGGCCTTCTTCCTGGAGATCAGTTGCAGGAGATTTCAGCATATAATTACCAGTAGGATTCCGCGTTTAGCTTGCGATTTACGACTCAACATTCATGTGTGCATTCCGGTTACTACTACTGCTAAGTTTTAGGGATGAGAATGATATCAACAGGTTCGCATGCATTTACACCAGAGTAGACATATACAGATTGCTCGATGAACGCTGTCATCACCTCAGTGAATGGTCTACCCTCATACTTAAAAAATGCTGGAACTAGGCCATTAGAGCCAACAGCAGCTATTGAATTGGGAGAATCGGAGAAGCCTGAAGTCTTCTTCCGTGGAGTAAGCTTGCAACTCGGACGGCATGAATATTGATAGTGCATCCGAAGTAGAGCAAATAAATGCAGTGTAAAACTCATTGACGCCAACGCCATCTAGCTTGCAATTTTAGCCTGCCCATAGATGATTCAAACTAATTTCCCACTCTTGTCCAGTAAACGATTCATTGAGGTGCTTTATTTCACACACGATACTGTAGGATAGCAGATGTACTGGATTGAGATTGTGAGATATGGGCGATCTCCGTCATTCCTCTTAGAAACTGCAAAAGGGAGAAAGCTATTCGACGTTTTAGAGGAAAAGCAGTCTCACGGGGACAAAACGAATCGAAGATATCCTTCGATGTGTTGGTAAAAAAATGCATAAAACAGAAGGAAGAAATGAACGAGAACATTGATGCAGCAATATGTAGAGGAGAGTAATATTATGTGTTGGAAGCTTTCTTCCTGTGGGTAACCGTAATAAAACTGGCGGAGAGTAAATTTTGTGTCTAATTGGAAGAAGGTAGTGGTCACCAATGGAATCTAGGATCTTCAAACACAGAGAGAAAAGATCGGGATGGTTAGTGATCACCCTGTCCAACGAGTGCCACTTTGATCCTCTAGAGCAAATGTAATTAGGGGGGAAAGAAGATCAAAATCACCAACAATAATAAACAAGCAATCTGTTAGCAGAGGCAGTATGAAAGGAATGATAGAGTCCAGGAATAAGTTTTTATCAACCTGAGAACACAAAAGAGCAATGTACAGTTTGAGAAAACAGTAGAACGAAAGGATAAAAATTTGAGACTACAAAATACATTAAACAATCAATACACTTTGAAGAGTATATAAGAACCACCTTTTACTTGTTATAGCATGAAGAATACGAGAGAGAAACAACACCAACGCCAGTCTTTCCCAGTCGTGACGGAAGCAACTATATTCACGTGGAAGCATAAGCAAATTCACGATGTCTGCGTCTATAACCAACATTCTTAGACACAAAACACAAAATTGTTGGAGAGGATTCGAAAAACCGAAAGGTTGCTCAAGTCTACCATCTTTCCGAACAAGAATCAGACGTTCGTGTCTGCCGCAGAGTACCCATTCATATTTTCGGGAATCGTGCAAATGAGGGCAGTTCGACATCTTGCACGTCTACCTCTTCCACTTCTGCTCACCTGGTGAGATTCAAGCAGTAGCGAAGCACATTGTGAAGAATTTTTGAATCGTAAAAGGCCACTTTTGGGTATGAAATACGAATGGACGTTATTAAAAAATAAAAAATAGTAACAGAGACGGTGACACGAGAAATTGTTGTGCAACCAATCAAAGGGAGCACTCGAAATGTTGGAATACACTACTTATTTTTTGACAAACACCATAGATCATTCCTGGTATTGAGTTTGCCAAATTCCAACGTACCTAAGCATAGAATCATTGCAGTTATCTCTCACTTTTGAGGCATCTCGAAACAGCTCTGAAATATGCAAAAAGGGATATTCTGGCGAGCTTTGGTGAACCGTTTAACTTATACACTGATCTATTCCCGTACTTTTAAATGTTTGGATTTGTTCATAGTCCTTTCGCTTCCGGAGTAGCTGCTGCTTCTCATGAAAATTCATCTAAACAAGATTGATTGTCCTCAAGTAACGGTCAGACTATCTCAGTACCGCAGATTCAATTCACACAGTCTCCCGACCAATCGGGATCAAGCGAAACAGTTGAATCATTCGCTGAGCAGACCAAAATTTTGGCACAGATTTCACATCCAGGCACGAGGTGTGTCTATTACCCGGCATGAATTATTCCCATACCCGTTGGCACGTAAGCAATATTGTCCATGTGGCATATTTCTCAAAGGAAGGATTGGTTGAGGAGGCAGCACAGGAAGCTTGATTTGTGGATAGTCATAGATGGACAGACAGAACTCCAATAGGTGTGTGTGTGGGGACAGACGGACTCACTGAGGAAGTAGTTCGGTTACACATGTCCGACTGGACCGCGCTCATTCCGTTCGACGACAGTTTGTCGTGGGTGTGCTCACGCACGCATATCTTTTCTGGCAGTGTCACAAATCGGGGCAGTCTATCCGGAGTTGAAGTCGAGTGATCCAGTGAGTGAGTCTTCGTACATTTTATTAACTGATCCGGTGTAAGATGAGAGGAGAAAATGTCCTAATTTTTACATGTATTTTGACAACAATTTGTCAGATTACGAAATAAATCATATTTTTGTACGGTATTTTATTGTACCATACACATTATGGAAGCAAATCAGCCTAGACTTCAGTGAAGAATACTTCACGTACACACACAAACCGTCGTTACAACAGATAAATTATACAAAATGAGATTTTCAATTGACAGGAGATCAAAATGCAAGACTGATTGCCTACGGGTGAGACAGCGTCCGTCCATCCCCTCAATCCCCTAAGTGCACGTGCTGAAGAAGGAGTATATGCTACACAGGGTAGAACGGGTAGAATGTGCCCGAGATTTAGACAGCACGGAACGACGGGAATGATGCAATGCTAATTCCGTTTGTCACATGTACGGTTAGTGTCAAGATAGTCTGTCAGTTGACACAGAAATTGGTCTGAAATTCACCACCGTGGGCCTTTGAATTTGGCGGTGCCTTGTCACCATCGGATATTATATCACGAAATTACAGTGGAGAAGCACTCAGTTCTCATTTTTAAGTTCAGATTATCCCCCTTCCTTCCACGATCCAAGATTTAGGTACCATTTTATTTCGTGCAGTTGGCAGTTTCTAACTCTTGCCCGTTCTGTGAGAAATCATTAGAAACGAATGCATTATAATGGTCAAATACGTAAAACCAAACAGCATGCTGGCTGGGTACGTCACGCTCATTTCGACACAGTTTTCTTATCAACCTTTAGTAAATCATTCAAATTTCCTCACCGGACTCAATGTCCAGCTTTGCGACGTCTTAATAAACAACCCTAGGCTTTTTTCGCTTCGAACAACGGGCCCCTAGAAGCACCACGGACCACATCCCCATCGTGTGCATCCGAATGAGTATTATCACTTAGATTCATAAAAAAGAGAACCAGTCTGTATCTCCGTGAGAAGTGTTCAAAGTGCTTAATTCCCTCAAATCCTACAAGGCACATGACCCTGATTCACTTACCCCGTTTTATTGAAATTGTGCTTCGAACAACTTTCTTTATCTGTTTCTGAGTTGCTTAGTTTGTGTACGTGATTTGGAAATATCCATGATTGCTGCAAAAATGCCCAAATAACACTCATCAACAAGAAGGGATAGCACATCAACCACATTGAAAATTACGAAAAGATGCTCCTAAACCGCGTGACTCTCTTGTCCGTTGTTCACGGTATTGCTCGATTTGTTTATAAC
Source organism: Echinostoma caproni (assembly GCA_900618425.1). Taxonomy (NCBI): domain Eukaryota; kingdom Metazoa; phylum Platyhelminthes; class Trematoda; order Plagiorchiida; family Echinostomatidae; genus Echinostoma; species Echinostoma caproni. The sequence goes on along the minus strand of UZAN01039994.1, from coordinate 64,258 downwards.
TCTTTCCTTGGCACTCTTGATGCTCTTCCTCACGTTGTTCATTCCATTTTATCTTCGTTGTACCAGAGTTACGAAATCGTCCGGTTACGTTGTCTCCATTTTCTCGATAACCAGAATGTAGCATTCTCAATCCAAGTTTTTATGATTGTAGGCTTTTACCTGATGTTGAGTACTTCCCGCACAGAACTCAACTCACTGTTTTTCGAACGGTAAAACTTTCATTTCTGTAGAAGATTTTCAAAGTGTGAGTTTTTCTGCTTTGTTTTTCTCACGGTACATCAATAATCAAGCGATTTCTTCCAATTTTATGGCGTGCAATTACGTTGAAGTCGTAGTGATCGGGTGGTTCTCTACTTATCCCGTTAGTCTTCGCAAACCCCGAGTCAAAGTTGTAGTTGGTCTACCCAAAGTTTTTATATTTATTTTAGCATTAAAACAGGCTCGCATTATCAGAAACTTTTTAGAAACCTACTAGAACTTTCGGTTGCTACTGTTGTCATCCCCAAGGATTACTATATAAAATTCACGGGAGTTACCCTGTCATATAAGCCTTCTTGGTTCAATCTTTTTAGTAACGTTTACATTAGGGCTCGTAGATTATCCTTCCACGCTTTTGCAATAAAAATGCTTGCCGTTCGCCTAAATGCAACTCTTAAATGTTTGACCATTTTTATTCTTCGACACCGGTTTTACCGTTCCTCAATCAAAAAGAGGAAGACTTTATCCTCATTTCTAGGAATCTCTTTAACCTATTTCCCACTACGGTGCTTTTCCCAAAACCGATTTGGTTCATTTTGTTATTTGCAAGCATTTTATGTGCATGCGTTAGATTCACTAGCCACATGCTGTCAAATGAATAACTCCATACGCACATTCATCTCACTACATGTGTCTCATCGGTGAATTCGTGCCAAATTTAGGCTTTTCCCTATGCATGTGTCCCCACATACCGAAACGGCTTCTCAGCCATATCTGGATAAATCGGCCAACTAGCATTATCGACCAAACACCTCACTTATCGTGTTTGTGTTTTCTTGCTTTTTAGTGCATGCTATTGCTTTGTCTTCGCTCTGACTACAGTTTTATGCATGCGTCTGTGCCTCATCCCAAGTACTGTGGGTTCACTCCATTGGGGAACACCAAGCCCAGTGTCACCTGACACGCGGTTTCGCAATGAACTCATTTTCAGACATTGGGGAAAGACCACTAGACTGCGGCGTATGTATTAAAAGTCATGCCTTTGGCCACACCAATGAAAATGATGGCGGGAAAATAAAGGGAAACAGGTAAAGGGCACAGACACACAATGCAAAAAATCTTGGAGCTTTCCAAATTAAAATGTTAGACGTTACGGTTTATCGACGCATTGATCAATGCCCAAAGAGCAACAAATATCGTTGGCTATAGTGGTGATTTCCAGCTATGCACGAGCGTTCACGGTAGATGAAATTAGATCCTTCTGCCTGCTTTGCCGGTCTAGAGAAAAAGAGTAGTGAAAATTAGGTAAAAATTCAACACATTTGCTCGAATTTATACTCAAACCTGACTGGAAGGTAATTTGATACAGAATGTTGGTGAAAGAACTTATCTTGGAGGGGGGGGAGATCGGTGCTATACAGAGACTGAATCAGTCTCCCTCTCTCTCTCATATATATATATATATATATATAGGGATGTAAAGGTACAGTTCAAAGCTGTACGGAAAGAATCACCAGATCAATGGGAGCGAACGGGAAGCGATTGTTTGCATGAATGAATCTCTGGATGAAGGGTCTACCGTTTTGCAATGTCTTATCCCAAATCAATTACCTATGAACTTTGGATCACATTGGGACTTTATAGGTGGATTGCAAAGAAACACCATATCAATGATGATAATGAAACGCCAAGATAAACGTGAGTCCTGTTCAATGACCACCATGATACTAACAATAACAATATTAACGTAATCTGAGTTTCATGAAGAGCCAGACAGATCTGTGTGCTTTCCGGCATTTAGAAGCGGAATATTGGATTAATGTTGGCACCCAAACAACTAATTTATTCACTTCATACTTTCACATAAAAAAAGAAAGCGTTTTTCACATTTTTGGTCATTTGCAACAGTCCATGATAAACGTGTATGATATTGATTTATTGCATGTTTGCATGACGTTATTGCACAGTGACCTCGAAACAACTCGTTTTCTTTATTTCACGTTTGAACTAATTTGTGTTGAACGGGTTTTTGAGAGCCTGAGTGATTTTAAAAAAATTAACAAAATGCAAGAATCACTGAATGACTGAAAAGCAGTCGAGGTTTTTTATTAACAGCAACCCTATTCAATGGTGATTCAATCTTTGTAAGCATTCCTTGTGACTGAGCTTATTGAAACTAGGATATGGCGGCGAAAACGTTCTTTTTAAATGGTACTAAGTCGCAAATATAGTGATGGTGTTTAGCGGCCGGTTAGCAGACATCTGTGTTAGGCATAAGCACACGTAAAGCTAACTGAATACAATGGGATACCTTGCCAAGGTAACGCATTTCTGATGTCGCGACAGTCAGCAACCTTTACCATATATCATGACACCGAGCAAAGCTGCATGACATTTACCCGCATCTATTCATTCGGCTGTTTTACTTTTCTCGTTCTAGATTGCAAGAAAAAAATGAGCACTGCCAAAGTCGCCCAGAGACCGATCAGCAAGCCGGTCCCAATACAGCTGGTGGATAAGAAAACTAAAACCAACGACAAAGTGGTTGTACCCAAGCCGATAGCGAATCGATTAACTGCCGTGGACAAATCGAAAAAGATTGATTCGGAAACAATCAAAGTTGATCTTGATCAGGCCAGTCAGCGTAGACAGGTAGGTTTGTGGCGGTCTAGTCTGTATACGCTGGTGGATATTGGCATTCACATTAATGGTTTGCAAACAATTTACCATTACAATTGTAAATGGATGACGAAATACAGGGCAAATGTGAAATTTGGGTACGGATGAAATTAATCACGTGTCAATTGGAATGCACTGGAAGATTGATTCCGTACCTGGCTTCTTTATTCCTGTTTATGATAAATTGTGAAATGTGTTCCATAAGTCAGAATTCAAATCTTTCAATCAATGAGTCATTCAAACAATCCGTCATT
>UZAN01039994.1:43208-55146 GCA_900618425.1 Echinostoma caproni | reverse complement strand
TAACTAGCGATAATGCATTTCATGTCCGAATTACTTTTGTTTAAATAAGGCAACTAAAAACCTTTTTTATAATTGCTCAAAATGTGTGCCTGGATCTCCAGAGCACTAGCTGAGAGGATTGTCTTGAAGTTAGTGCGCGCGGCTTCATGCTGAGACCCGATGAAGATCAGCGTGCACGGGACAGAACGCCCTCCGAATCGGGTCAGATTACACCACATGTATCAACCATGATACTGCGCGCTTTCAACCCGGTCTGAGGACAACCGGTCTCTACTGCGTTCTCCCAATGGCATGCACATCCTTGTCTGAATGTTGTTTTCTTACTGGGGCCATGCACTTTTGCGATCAAGCGGCCAGCTCGCTACCATGAGAATCGCGATGCCGATTCTGTTTGTTGTGGCGGTTGTTCCAGTAAATGTAGATTTTAGTTGCCATCGCAAAAGCCGTTGAGACGGGTCCGTTGATTGCGCTGACAACACCAAGACAGTCTGAGGTGTGGTTCGCTAACTGAGCTGCCTAATCACCCATCTAGTTTACAGTTTGGGCGCGGGCCTAGCCAATGCAGTGATCGCCACGGCAAGAACTGAGGGTTGTGCGTGGGCGAAAGTTCACCTCAAACATGCGGAAACTATGATCACACACCCTCGCGGCAAGGCATTGGCCTTGATTGCTTGCACCAATCAATTTATTCGTCGATGGTGCACGATTCCCATGTGGTTTTGTTATTGCATACCGCTTACGGCCGTAGTTCGGGTCTATCCCAATGTCTCAGGTCCGCTTCGATTCAGGGCTTCGTAAAATCGGTCTGTGGAGGAAGTTAACTCCTCGAGATGGACTCTGTCTGTTTTGGGCTGTACATGATCAGGTAAGTTCCAAAGCAGGAATGACTTGCACCTTTTTCCATATGAAACGCCACAACCGACGTAGAAAGTTGAATTTTTAGCGATCTGAATTTTTCACCCGATGCATCGTGAAAAGTGAATTTGTGCCTGATAGATGATTTTTTCTGACAAATTTGATGATGACACTTTCACTGTGATATTAGGTGCGTTTAGACGATTGAGTTGGTTGAGTATCTGTCATGTGGTGCCTAGGTGTCCCCGTATCTGTGGAGAATTCATTCGATCAAGATGACTTCTTCCCACGGGACCTATTTTACTGTAATAAAGTGAAGACTTGTCCATGCCGCGTTCTACTGTTTCGACTGTGGCTCACTTTGAGAGCTTCAACTATGAATTTGCCAGGCTGGGTATAACAGAAAGTGATAAGCAAGAGTATTTTAAATTCATCTTAGGCATCTCAGTATACCACGTTTTGCGTAGCGTTATTACTAACCACTAATTATTAGTAATATTGCTACCCTGAACGTGATACTTATGATAACAGAGATCCACATAGTCCTCCGGATGTGAAGGTTGACCTCGTGGATTATGCTCATAGCATAATTTGTTTCGGCCAGTAGCAGTAGGTATGGAACCACTCCCATCCTGATGAGTTCCGTACTCATTTCTGGCGTGTAACCGCATAGAAGGTTGCTCATTGGTTTCATTCGAATAGACACGGCCGATTTACTTCGTACCACAGTGACAGATGTGATTCTAGAATGTGCCCAACATCACATAAGAACATATGTTCTAAAGCGAACAATTTTTCACTGATTCATTTAAAACCCGTGTTGATGATTAAACTATCACCACTCTAAGGAGTCAACCCATATGAACTCATCAGAATCGTTCGCGTGGCCACAGAATACCTTTTAGTGCCACTGGGTTGTCTGGTGTACTTACAGACCCAATGCTTTTGAAAACATCTATATATACCTGTATTGGTCTCATCTGAGGTCGTTCACTCGCTTGGCTGCTTTTAATGCGATCTAAATGGACCGTAGCGGGAGACAGTGTACCAACGGATTAATGAACGCAGTTCGCACCACCAGTGGCGTGGAGGGGAAACGTCTTACAGGAGGTTCACTCCTTTCCAACTAGACGGGCACCGGTCACCCAATGAAATCTCAGTCAACCTCCAGAATTATCTTTCGAGTACCGCCTCGCCGTCTCCGCACCTAACCATCAGCGATTGGCACGCGTTTGTACATAACAAACTGGTGTGTGAGAAAGGTTACACCACACCGGTGAACCACCATGGCCGCGAATCGATCACTGCGCCCATTACAATCCAAGTTCAATGGTTCCGTGACCTAGAGATGCGAAATGCAGTGCACTACTTTCCCTCATCCTTCCTCCCTCAACCTGTACACGCGAACCTTTGATCAAGTGAAAGTCCAACCCTTGAACATACCTCATCGTTATTTGATCCGCATTGAAAAGAAGATGAATTGCCTAAAACAGGAAATCGCCTTTGGTCGTGTATTCACAAGTGAGTGAACTGACACTAAGAAGCGTCGAAGTCAGTATTTTCATCTGTTGACCGTGAACTGGAGCAGATCAAAAATGTCTGATTTTCAAATGCAATGGAAATGTTTGTGATAACCGACTAGGAGCATTGGACAGCTGGTTTGTCCTGTTTAGGACTCATCAGCAGTGCGTACTTTTCGTCCCTGTCAAGACTCGAACCGCGAACATTCGAGTCGGGAATTCAAACCATCACCTCTGAGCTACACGGTCGACGGTCATCACCTTGTGCGAATGGCTCAATCAAATTTCGAGTACCAAGCTTGGATTAGCTCATCCGGTTGTTCAGAGGCACCAAACTTGATACTCTATACATGTTTGCTTTTGTTGTGCTAATCGCGTTTGTTGGAGCACTGCTGACGCTTCCTCGTGAATAGTGAATAACGGTGTTTCGGGAATTTCCCTAGTTCGCTCCAAAGCGTCCTAATGGCACTCCTTGTGATTCCTTGCCTAGGCGAATTTACTGATCGTTTTCAGCTGTTGATGAATACAGAAAGCCTTAGTTTTTCATGCGTCCTCAGCCTATCATATCACTTCTCGTATGGCTTCATTGGCGTGAAGCTGTCACCAGTGACAGCACGAACGTTGTGCTGGAACGGGTGCACTGTAAATTAATTTGGCTACATGCCTTTCTACGCTGCATGAATTGAACCAATAAATTAGTGTTGATAATCTGATTATAATTTGCAATTTGTCTTTGGTCATGGTGCTAAACTCGACTTGCCTACAGACAATAGAACTGCTCTGTGCATACATTTTTCTCATTACCGCACTGCTCAATATAAAAAATGGTCACCGTTTCGACTAACCCTCACTGATCATACTGCTCTTCTGCCGCTCCCCCCTGACAGTCAACTAAAGATCTGGTGGTTTTTTCCAAGTGTTTGATAGGTCCAATCTGTCGCCACATTTGGTGACATCTCTAGAGAAATTCTCACAAACCTTGCTCTTAATACTCATTTGTGAGCGGTTTTCTTCGAAAATACTAGCGGGGCCCAATTATCCGTTGCCTACAGGTTCTAACAATATCTTGTCTACATCTAATACAGAGGTAATGTACAGAATATTGTTAACCTGTATGACTTCTCGATGGAGTTGTGTTTTACTTCAGCGTCTATCATGTGTGGCTGAGACTCCTACAGCTATCAATTCACTAATAAACACGGTCTCTTTGCTGCCGCGTATGTCATTTATTGATCGTATGGATTGAGATACCGGAATTTCATACATCCGGTTGCTTAAAATCTTACCATTTCCAAATACTACTACTACTAATATTACAACTGGTACTAGAACTGCTATCTATACACATAACTTAACCGTTCAAAATGATTTCGACAGCATCCGAGACTGTGAACGAACAAATCAGTTCAATGAGCTCCCTCTTAACCCCTAAAAGATTCCTCCGGTGTTAGGTTGCATGTATTGCGTGACGTATTCTATTGTATTGAAGCCTTACCAGGTTATTCACAAGCTCAGTCAGGAAAATAAACCACCGTCACATAACTGGAAAAAAACGAAAAGTGGGACAAAAAGCGCGAAAAGATGTGAATTGACCAATAAATGTATTCGAGAGCTGAAAACGAACGCTCCTTGTCGGTCAGGCAAGGTGGAATACTAAGCAGCTTCTGTAGGCAGATATTCGAGATGGGATAAGTTTGTTTTGGGAACGAGTGGAGGACTTGGATTTACATACACATGTTAATGTGTAAAGGACAGTTACAATGAGGTGGGATTTTGTCAGCAAACTTTAGGCACGCATCAATATGACCATCACAGATATTATTTATCGGAACAGATATCGGAACTTGGGAAACACGGCTGATCCTTGTGAGGCCACGCCGCATTCGCTTGAAATTCACCACATTCCACTCATTCTGAAGATAACGTCACTCATTATTGGTACTTCTCTATCACGCAGAAAGGTTGTATAGACTTCGTCACGGTATTTTAGCTATCCGTCGGTGAGGTTGCAAAACCTTTAGGTCAGTTACAAATTGTGATGTCCTAAATCATACTATTTCTTTAACCTGTCTTCCGGACATCAAAGTGTGGTCCGAATACTTGTGCAACAACTCGTTCTCATGGTTTCTGCATCTTCTCCGATGCAATACGAAAGAGAACTGAAACCTCGTACCTCCGATTTAGATCAACCTGAATAGTTGCAAGCGTACCACCAGTTTTTTCACTCGACAGTGCATCTGCACCACCCATTGAGTTTACTAGTTTCTCGTTTGCTCACTTTTGCATGCTTCAGTGCAGGTGTTCCTCACATGTAATTTAAGTAGGTCGGCTGCTATTCTGCTCTTATACATCCGGTGGTAAACGTTTTGTACCCTCACCCTCTACATTTTTGGATTAACTCCGCTCCCACACGCACCATCACCGCCTTTTTAAGAATCTAGACGGTTACCGAATGAAAAGCCAAAATACGAAATTTCATGAAGTTATTTCCAATTTTACCGAGTTTATGTCAAAAACACCGAATCATCATGGTGATAAGACTATTGCACCCCCATAAAGTTGACCAATTGGAGCCACTTCGTTACTCAGAATATGATTTCAAATCACGTCGATTTTGATATCATTCCACTCCTTAAACACCAGTGCCTCTAATTCATGGATTTTGGTCTACGCTCCGGTATGTTCGGCCCCCTATCATATATATATATATATGTATATATATATATTTATATATATATATATATACAGAGAGAGAGAGAGTCAGAACCGTGAACCCCACGTAGGATACAGAATTCAATCAGGCCGTCGCTTGATGAGGCACCCCGTAACGTCACGAAGTTTCGATCACCGCTCACCGAAGTATCACCCTTTCCATAGTTCCTACCAGTAGTAGTTCCATGCCTTGATTTCATCTAAATTAATTTTTTTCCTCACTAAAGTAGACGAAATTCAATTCGATTATCTAAGTAACACGTGTTTTAGTTGTCAATGGTAGTCTGTCTGTTTGTAAGGTTACTACAGGTAAATACCTTATATTGCATCTAAGCGAACATTACAAGTGTTCATTGTGCCGTTTGCACCGAAACGTTTAACTAAAGCCCCGTCTTGATCTCCGATGCATTACCCATGGATTCCGAGGCCAAATGTAGCAATCCACCGTTCCCTTTCCCCAAGAGCATTCTCAGTTTATGACTGGTCTTAGCCGTTTCCGATTCAAACATCGTGTCGCAGTGTGATCTGGACCTACTACAGGGTCTGGCTATAGTCTGCGTGCTGGCATTGATCTCATGAAAGGCACCACTTCTGGGTTTCGCGTTTTCGGTATGCCTCTTCCATAGAGCTTTGGTTGGCAACGTGTGGCAGCGAACGACATGGTCGTCTTCGTACCTTCAGTATCTTTGGGAGTGATGTGAACATGACCATAGCCAACACCGGTATGTCAACCGCTGACTCACCGTGGTTGTTAGATGCTATGTCGGAGTACAAACTTGGGATATCTGTGTAAATGTAAATGTCTTTTTACTTCCTTTTTTATTTATTAAATATACAAATGTACAGTAGTCACCATTCAGGAAGAGGGGCGCGGCCATACAAAGGCTGCCTGGGAAGACGGGCGGCGGTGGAGCGGTTCGAACCCGGGACTCAAAGGTCACAAGTTGATGACCTAACCACTTGGCCACCGCTGCTCTACCGGTTTTAAGACCATGTTGGGTGTGTTAAGTCCACGGGGGGTGCAATAGGGTTGTCGTGGTGAAATTTCTTTTTTTTTCGACGTATTTTCACTGAAAATGAAGATAATTTGATAAAATTTTGTATTTCAGCTTCCATTCGGTTGCCGGATGAATTCACAAATATTGGTGATGATCGTGCGGGGGGGGGGGCGGAGATAATCCGAAAATCAAGATTGGGGGTGGGTTGCAATACTTTTGCCCCGGGGTGTATCTCTCTTGAAGGCTATCAGATTAGGGGAAACATTTCGGTCAATACTTAAATACTTATATGATCACAGCCCGTCTCCCCTGTCCCTGCAGTCATCTGAAGAGACATTAGTATTTTTACTATTAAATGAATAGGGTTGGTGAGATGGGAACTAACGCATAGACCCCACATGGACATTTGTATGATGGGTCATACTGCGGACACCTGACGAACAGCCCGCTTGCATCATCAGTCACCACCAGTCAAAGGTTTTCGGTGTTTATCAGTATTTTTTCGTTTCACACTGTTTTTATCAAAGTTACCTTGCTGCTTTAGGGTGTATTTTTGATTTGATATTTCACAAATTCACGCTATTGTAGTGGCCTTATTTTCAACTGGGCGAACGTATTACTGTTCCGGCCCAACGAAAGATACCATCGCCTGCTCACGTGTGCTCTCGTTGATTAGAGTTGGTAATAATAAATATGCATAGCTTATCGCCTTACCTTAGACATTTACAACTAGCCTGAAATCAAAACCTCATGCTTTGTGTTTCTACTTCGTTTAGCTTCCCACTCCTGCGATGTCTGTCACAGAGATGGCGCGAATCATCCTCACGCGTTTCAATCGCTCATCGGACCTAGCCACTCAAGCGGAGAAAAAACTCGCTCTCTCCGAGCCCTCTCTGACCCGTGGACAAGTGCGAACATTCGCTGTACGAATTTTCATTTCATTTCTAGGTCTGTGAAAACCACTCGGATCTTACCCCATATCTACAGGTGATCGCGGACACTTTCGGGTAAGTAATTTCCCGAATGAAATACGAGAGGCACTTTTGGGTGGATGGGGCTTGACATTCAATTAGGACATGCGTCTAAGTTCTCGATTGCTGGCATACGTGTGTTAAACCCTCGCCCTCTCTCTGATGCCGTGCTGTGGAACTTGAAGTACACTACCACGGGATGCACATAGTGCGGAACTCCGATTGTAAACACCCATCTGTTTCATTTTCGGTAGCTCGCGTTCTTGGTTCAATTTACTGCAGCATAATTGTGCTCATCTACATCGATCATCAATGAGTGGTCGATCGTTGACCTCGTCCAAACTGTAATACTTCAGAATGGAAATGAGCACCGGCACAGACAACAAGATGCCTCTTGTTGCCTGGTGGAGCAGCGAACACGTACATTTGGAGACAGTAAGCGATATGGGAAATTGAGTTAGCAGGCCAAATATTGTTAGTGTCTCTTAATGTTGGGGTAATTTTTCTTCAATGGGTTTGTTGTTGTATTTTGGCCTCAAATGAAATTGTCCGAAAATATGATGTGTTCCGGGGTATCCTGGCAACTTGATGACGAGAAATGTGACATATTATGTTTATTTTTGTCAAATGATTAAGATAACGATGTTTGATGGACTTAATTTCCTTAGCCTTATCCGAGATTTAGTATCACGGTCACTGTCGAAGTCGTGATCATAAGCTTCAAGTAAGCCAGCGTTCTCCAGAACACCTCACGAGGTTAAAGGACATGATCAGACACTTTGACTTACTTCTGGGAGAGCGATATGCAAGTCACCTCGTCCTAAGAAAATAATAATGATATTCAAGTTGTCACAAACCCCATTGAAATATTACCATTCATGATGGGAATACAACAACATTCAAGTATGCTTTCAATTCGGTTCCGGATTGTTTGTACTCGAAAATTGTTCCACAGCTTTGGCTAGCCAAGGTCTCCGGCTGTGGATCCCCAAGAAAATTCACCTGCCTTGGCATGGGCAACCTGGCAGTATTCCGCCCGAATGCAAATCATGGCTAGCTTTTCTTTTTCATAAAGATTATTGTATCATGTTTTGTTTGGCACACAGTCTGGCCTCACGTATGATATATATATATATATATATATGTATGTATATATTATACACATATATATGTCACTTTCGATCGCTTGGAGAAACCGCCGATCAAATTCTTTTTCGCAATCTAAGCATACTGCTCACATCTGTGAACTTAACAGTAATAAGTGAGGTTATCAGGACCCTTCGGGGTAGATTTTTTATCATTGTTTAATATCACACTTTGTTCCATTCGCAAGTACAGTTAATGTGGAGTCTAACCCAGGCAACTCGATCACCAATTTGGCTGCCTGTTTTCTGTGGTGATTTCCCAAGTTGTACGGTTTTAGTACAGTTGATAGCATTTGCTGATCTCTCCGCACATTCTCACCCAAGTGAAATGATCACTTTTGTTGGTATCTGGCCTGAAAACGGCACGCAAAACCTGTCTCGTGCATCGATCAGACAGCTTTCGTTGAATTCATTTTCTAATCTCCGAGTGATATCAGTGTGGATAGATCAAAAAGTTGCGAACAATTCGTAGTAGTGGATGAATTAGTCCAGCAATCTTGCGAGTGTTTTTTGTTCCATCTTTCATATCCTTCAACGCCGTGCTATTATTCTGTATCAACAGATTACCGTTCCATAAACGTAATCTCGATGCAATACATTGATGATCGTCGTTCAATGACGGTATGAAGGTGCACTTCAATCGCAGCACTCGGAGTGGGGTTAATAGCATTTCAACTCCCCGGGTGTACCATTTCTAGGTTAAATAGGTTTCGCCTAATCATTATCGAAATCCATTTGATATCTCTATTTATTAGGTGCATTTCAGGCAGTTTATCTATCGAATCTATTTCACGAACTCACAATTGTGCTAACGAATGTCTCTCTTTTCCTAGTCATGTACGATAATTGATTGATCGAGAAGCTTATCTCTCTTGTTTAGATGTCAAATAAAGATCTATCGCCCGGAACAGCTCGGCAAACCTCAGGTTATTGAATCGCAAACAAAGAACGACACGAAAGTGAGTTACTGTTTGAGTCCTCAGGTAGTGCGTCCAGTTAGGAACACAATAAATGCTGATAATGGAAAATCCAGTTGTCCATATGTTCTTCGCCCCCACACACGGAATGACCCATAAGAAGCTGAGAGTCGTCAAAGTTGCTGGTTGACGTGCGATCTAGCGCATACTGGGTATTGGACGATCAGGTGGTAGGTATTTCAAGTGACTAATTTCTGGAAATCAACCCGATAATAACTTGCACCTGACTTCCACCATATCAAATGACGTTAGTCGACCAATCTGTCCTTTTTGAAGACACGAGAAACAGAAAGGACCTGGCATATCTCAATGTTCTGTTTGATATTACTCTATAGGGTTGTGCAAATCGGTGCACTAACAAAGCATGAAATTTGCAATTAGTTTCGTATAGGTTCGAACCCTCACATTCATAATGGGTCCATTGTATGAAATTTGTTTCCAGATCTGTGTATAATTGTTGATTGGGATGAAACCCGTCCAACAGTCTAAATATATGTACATGAAATAAAAATGGGGAGGAACGGATAACGGTGAACATGAATAATAAATGCGCGTATGTCGTTAGTTTTACCGTCTACATTTTGATATTTTTATCCATTATGAGGAATGAGGTTTCAACGCAAAAAGCGCACAACAATCGCACCACTTCTACTCCGGGCTGTCCCTCAGCATATCTAGCCATGGATAATCCTTATCTCTTGGGCCCTAGTCTGGGAAGCGAGCTGCACCAACTGAAACCAATGCTGAGACTAACTGCTCCGTACCATTTCACCAGGTCACCGTCTGAACAACGTGCCGTTTCGTTCAGTCTTACTTAGCACGTGCAAAAAGTAATCAATACACCTTAACCAATTTTGTCAATGCTCGGATGAAATTCCCACCAGACACGAGCAATACTTCGAAGACATCAGTGGTCGAATACGGAAGAAAGTTGATTAGCATCTTCGGCCAGGACCCGCAGAGCAGAAAAACTGAGGGACTCTGTTGGCTTTTTGTTAGACATTAAAGAACCGGTTTATTGCTAAAACCACAGTAAGCACGATATTAGGCCTCAAGGAAATGACGCTGTCTTACCGTGAAGGGGTTCTAACCTTAAACACTAGGACGCATCACAGCATGGCCGCTGCCATCCGACGAAGGTGCGTATTCCCTTGTAAATTGACTTGTTTCTCAACACTCTCCATGTGTTTATTCGTAGATAACGTATACAATAACTGTCAAGCGACAAATAGGTATATATTGCTCGGCAGTTCTGAGAAAACGACTACTATTTTAGCGAGAGCTTTAGTGATTATTGCCATGGGACTTATGGGACTATAGTACAAATTTTCACAAATGGTCGATCTTTTAAGTGACCACACCTCATTGTTCTAAACCACCTGTCGATGCTCTCTATTCGCGTTTTTCTCAACTCGAAAGCATACGCACACCGTGGGATTTATACACCAATGACTCGTGCCATACGTCATCAACGAATTAGGTGAGGGTTCATCTGCTGGGAAGAACCAAAGTTCCAGCATCGCGTTTCGGTTATCGAGCGTCGTTTTAAGACTTTGTGCATCCGTTTCAGTTTTTGTTGACGTATTTCGTATACTTGGCTTGTTTATTTAAACCGCCTATTACTTTTTAATATGGAATAGGATAATAACACGTTCTAACGGCCAATCAGTCAATTTATCCGGTCAGCAAGCGGTTACTACTACCTCTTGTGAAAACCACCGAGGAATTGGTTTAATCAACATGGTCTCTAAACTTCTTGCCTGCATCACACTGTCGATTATCTGCCGCACGTGGAGGGTGCACGCGCTGGTTTTAGACCTGGTCCAGATTATATCGACCATATTTTCAACCTTAACCAAATTCTGGAGGATCAACATTCCTCTCTTCGACCCAATATCTCTGTGTCCCTCGATCTTCAAGCGGACTTCGACTCAGTTGAACCATCAAAGCTCTGGCGTTGCCTTTCCCTGAAGGGTATACTCGAGAAGTTTATTTCATTTTTGCGATCCCTTTCTACTAATAGCGGAAGCCGAAGTCCGAATTCACCCCAAAATCGGTGTTCGTCAGGGTTGCCCCCTTTCTTTTTAACTTTGTAATAGACTTGACCATGGAAAAATCACTGTCTTCGTGCAAGGAGAGTGGCATGGATTTGGTCTCAAACGATAGACCATCTGATCTGGTGTGTGCAAACGAAACTGTAACGCTAGCCCAATAATCAAATAAGTTACCAGCTTTTCTGGATAGCTTGAATACTAGTGTAGCCATGCTCTCTATGCGTTTTGCACCTTCTAAGTTCAATTTTTTGCTAAAAGATTGTCTTGTTCCAGCCCCCAGTCTCTCCCTGACTGAGGAAGTAGACAATTTTTCTATCTGGGCAGCTATATCTCACCTGGTGGACGCGTCACAGATGAAGCTTCGGCACGCATACAGAAGGGCCGTTTGGTATTTTCCAACTTGAGACGCCACGACATCCGGCTGTTTGTGAAGGGTCATGTGTATGCTGCAGTATTTCGACCAGTGCTGGTATACGGCTTAGAGACTTGGCCATTACGGGAAACATGATAAAAATAGATTGCCCGTTTTCGAACACCGCAGTCTACTTCAAATTGCACGAGTCTGATGGGGAGACCGGATTAGCAATGCTGAGGTTAGGCTTTGCGTTTCTGGTAATCGCGGCTGTTCACCGGAGCGAATGGTCGACCTCCATAGATTGCGCTGGTTGGGACTGTGTTGCGCATGTCACCAAATATATTTCCACGG
>UZAN01039994.1:32769-43199 GCA_900618425.1 Echinostoma caproni | reverse complement strand
CGGTCAACATTCCAATGTTCATTTTGCTCTTTTATCCAAATTGGCGGCCAAAAGACAGCAACCAAAACCGTTGCAGGAAAGTGCATTGTTAGCGGTTGGAAACTGAAACTACGCGAACCCAAAGTCAGAGAAAGATGAATCTCAAGTTGAGTGGGGTTTTAGGTTCATAGTAGCATCTTAATCTCGAAATATATTCCGAAAAAGGTCACTGTTCAAGGATTAAACTGATGCTTTCAATCTCAGCTACACAATAAAAATTGTCCTTTGTTAGTCTCGGATCAGACCGTTTTTTAAATCCCCAAATCAGGTGAAAGTTAATATCTGGGATGGAACCAATAACACTCATTGTAAACCCTCTTGAATCGTAGCCTTATTCCGTATCTTTGAGTTGAAAATTGGTTAATGTCGGAATAAATCGGTCGAAAGTATTTGCCAGTCATCAAATGTGTTGTACGCAATCATCATTTGGAAAATTCCGCTTTCGTAAGTATTCAGTTGTGAGTTCATGTGACCCTGTGCTATCAGGTTACGAGATAAGTAGGAAACATGTGACTTTAGCCCTTTCTGTATACTGAGAATATCACCAAATAGCAGCTGGACATGTCTCTCACTGTCTTCACTGTTAGTCCCATCAGCCTTTTCTTGGTTGACCTTTAAACCCTGTACTTTGTTACATCATAAATGACAGCCCAGTTGCTGGGACGCTATTCTAACTATAGTGAACAGTTCAGGTAACCATAGTCCCGGGGTAACTACATAAAATGGAATCGGGAAGACCTTAGACGTGGACTCAACTTACCCCTTACCCCAGGCTGGAATACACAAAACCACGGCAATATACGCTGTCCGGTTGAATGCATTACCATGGCAATGCATCCTGTTCGCGTTTGTTCTACAGACCCCCTGGGGTTTTACGTGTATTGTATTAGAACAGTACACGACTCCTTCCCCGTGTACGGGAAACGATACTGAAACCATAATTTCCAACTGAGAACAGATTAAGCAAAGTACAGATTTTAAGTGCAATTTATCCTTTGTATTCAAATACCTGGGTAATGATGGCGTTTTTGGAACGACAGTTATTCTGATGAACATGCTTGGAAGAGTTGAGAGCCATCCCGTCATAGAGTCACACGACCATTCTGAGTCACTAGTCGGTTAAGCCATGAATGAATTCGGTACATTCTCACATAGCAACCGATTGTTTCTCACTCTCCAAGGGATTATAAGGTTTCATTCGGCTGAAGTCTATCTCCTAAAATTCAGCTAAAGGTTATGTTAGATTGATGTGATGTTTGGAGGATGTGTACATTAAATTTCAGCGACTTAATCAACTAAGCAGCTGCAGCAGCATAAAATTCCTAGTCGTTTTCCTGTACGATAATATAAGATGTCACACCGTTACATCGGAAATCATCAACTTGAGACGAAGCGGTGAAAAAGCGTGCTGGGGTATTAACTAAGATGAACTGACTGACCGTGGAAAGTTAACGGTGTTTTCTTCAGAATATTTGCGATCAATGTTTATTCATCAGATCCGAATAGTGGGACATTATGTGACCGTAAGACATCAATAAAATGACTGAAGTGATCATTGCTGGTTTCCTTTGACTTGTAGGTATATAGTTCATCGATTGATACGCGAGAATAACACGCCCTTGCATGAATAACCTCGCTTGGCTGCGACGGTTGTGCGGTTCCCTTCAGGTCCGTTCAGTGAACGAGAGCCATTTGGTGGACATGGATTCTGAATCAACATAAATTATGAGAGATGTGTTGTCTCCCAGCGTTACTCGCGGTCCCCCAACCCCCTCCCCTCAGAGGGGACCAAGTTTCTACGGAAATCTAACAGCGCTTCACCAATGTTATCACTTCATGCTAAATCTTCCTGTGTATGGCTGAACTCCGGTTCCCATGATCACACAAAGATCACACTGGGCTTTAGATTCGCATACAGCTTTGTGATGAACACCCATCGGAGTTGACTAATTAGGCCCGCGAGCCACTATTGGAATGAGTGTATACCTACATGTATGCACTGAACTCCGCATGTTTGCCTCATAATCGTGTGTAGTACTTTTCCGCTCAGCTGATGGAGTGAATGGAACTCGGAATAATCTGCAATTATCTGTATTATTTGGACTCATCAGTGGTGCATACCTTTTATGCTCATGCTGGGAATCCAGTCGGAAACAATCGAGGGTTTTACTCTGAGCTTGGGGCTTGATGGCCAGCATATTGAGGACGTATTTACAAATATGTTGGAATATTCTAGTGGGAATTTCATATGAAGTTTCTTATACATACGACTGAAATGGACTATGGTGTTCGAACTCATGGAGCACCAAAAAGCACGCGGTTGCTTATGGTTTTTGTTTTGTCAATCATCACACGGATTATTTCGGAAACAGAAGTCAATAATCGAACAAATGACCAAGCTGCATCGTCCATATACTGATTACAGCATTTAGACTGGTTTTTCCAATCAACTTCGAATATACGACGTCAAATTTGTTATCAAACTATGAAGAACGGAATGATATAACATTTGAGATTTCACACCGTCATTGATTGAACAGAAGGGTCGGCAGTGCGTTTTGAAAAACCAAAACCTTATGTTGGTGGCGGTAGTGGTTTAACTATAATCACCGTTCCAATTGGCCGCTTGCTTGCTTTGCAGTGTATGCGTGATGATGTACTATTAGAGAGATTTCACACGATGCAGAATCGAGATACACCCAGTCAACAAGTGATGATTAGCTCATAGAATAAGGCCATGCGCAACAGATGGTTATTTTATCTCTGTTTGCAGTCTGCGCCAGTGCATGGACCCGACGTCTGATGATGCATCAAATCCGTCCTGTCCCTTTCATGATGGTCAAAATAGCTAGTGACTTATCTGCATCACACTGGATAGATAGCACGGAAGAGTTCACACAACAAGGCGCTGACTGTCATCATCTTTTTTTTCCGGGGATGACTAGCAAAAATAATTTGGTAGGCAGTATATAAATATCACTTCTACCCTCTTCATGCAAAGAGATAGGCCCAGTTGATGTCAACTGTTTCCTTGGGGTGTTGCATGAACAAATCTATTCTGCTGAATTGCATGATTGCTTGTCTACACACTCCGTTCAGCATTGCTCTGTGATCAAAATGCGCTCTGTCATTCATTCGGTTTGTCTTCTCACCGGGAATTTTACTTCATTATAGAAGTCATATTTTTTTATGAGTAACTGGAAGATAACAACTCAAACCGTTGCTTGAAAGTGCAAGGTTAGCGATTTTGAAAAGTGAACTAAACTGAACTGTTTTCCATCCCCGTTCAGGTACTTTTGAGCGAATACGAAGGTCATTTTGATATTCTCATGCGAGAGGATAACTTGGGTACCTATGCGCTGTGCCAAAGTAAGTGTTAAACACCGCTTGGTTTGCGCGATTTCTTTAACAAAATGCTTGTTATGAGCGAATGAGCAATGCATTGTCTTAAATATTCCGGTTTTATCGCCCTCATTTCAGTCCTATTTTTGTGAACACTAGGAAGTTGCGTTTATTGCCGATGCACTGTAAAACGCAGTCGGTTGACTGTGCTTGCCGGCAGTTGGTTGATCTACCTCGTATTGGAGGCTTGAGTTGAGCGTGCCAAATTCCAATCAATTGCATGCTACCCGCCGCCCCCGTCTGCGCTGTACCACCCACGTTATGCTAATTGTGAGGACCCGTTACAAATAAAACCGGATTTATATCCCGTATTCACATCACAATGGGACAACAGAATACTGCAGTGGCGTATCATCTAATGATTTGCTCGCGGGGCTTTCACCGGTAGGTGTTCATCGACAAAACCTGTAGTGGACAGAAGAGAGAAGCGTCAGATCATTCTTTTTGCAACATACATGGCAGGGCATACAGAATAATGGCTGGAAATTTCTTCGAGGACGTTTTAATGGCTATCCGCATACCCTCCGGCCTGCTAGGATGAAAACACAACTGGGAAGGTTGCATTCTTTCACCCAACGTCCAACTCAAGGTCGATAACATTCGGGCTGCAAACTGCTTTTAATAGACTCATCAATGGGGATGAGTGATATATATATATATATATATATATATATATATATTCAAGAACATAAGAGGTTACATGGTAGTATTGTTATAATTACAGAAGGCCGCGCTGGTCGAGGATAATCATCTATTAAAGATCACAGATGGGACAGCACTAATTTGGTCCACATAACGGAAAATCGCATCAGAAACGTACCATCGCAGTTCCTGGTCGCACAACGGGTAATGAACGTAGCAATCAATAGTATTGTCTGAGATACAGCAATTTGCCCTCGGTGATCTTGTTCACTTTTTATCGTTGAAATAAATCACCAAGTTAGCTAGTACTCACAAGTGAGTAGTGTCGCACGACAGTATGGCGGTATACAATTGGTTGTGGCGTCCGGGGTGAGTTTCTGTCAATATATTTAGATCAATTGACCATCCACACTGGTAATCGAAAAGCAAAGGCTTATAAGAACACAGTGTAATGTTCAATTTTGTCATTCAACAAAAAAGTAACGGACAATATAGCACCTTATTCACACAACGATGCCACTATGGATGCACGTTAGACATTAGGATGTTCTCGTTTGGTTTTATCTGTCAAATTCACGCTCCAAATCGACCCACTTATAGTTCTGTTTTTAATATGATTGAGCTGATCTGGAAATTGTTAACCAAATGAAATCGAAGGACCCTAAATTCCCCTGTTGAAACAGTAGTTGCCTTGGTAGCGAAGTGTTGAAAGTATTGGTACCACAGTTTGTATAATGTGAATCAAAAACCTGCAGAAAAAAAACTTCTATTCATTAGGTTTCGAATTATAATGAACCAACAGATTCGAGAGAATTCTTGTTTGCAGTGCACTGGCCCGAAATGGTGTCGCTTTTTATTTGGATATATTCGCCATTAGTAGTGATTTCTCAAATTACTTTACATGTTCTACTTGGCTACTACTTCAAAGTAGCTTTCCGGTGTTCTCGTTATTGAAACCGATACACTTTGTACGCCTTGGAAGCGGAAATTCTTATTCCCGCTCTTTATACCCCTCTTAGTTTTCCAGAATTATTGCCAAAGTTTTATGCTTTCTCGTCCCTGTCTCGTATTGACGCTGTGGCATGTGAAGCAGGGCGATATGAAAATGAATCTGTTCGATACAACTTCCTGCGTTTTTCAGCTACTTATTCAGTCCACTTCAGCTCCACCAACCACCTGCATTTACAGACATCAATTGTTTTGTGTGCTGTCAAAATTTGCTCTTCTAATGGTAATCCAGATGAACCATTTTTAATCTACTTGCCCTTCTAAACGTGTCATGTTAGCGTTTCAATGTCGCAAAGGTGTGTGAATCAAATTGGTTTTGTTACGTGATATTGCACAGGGCGAACGAATCGTGGACTGAAGAACAAGAGAGCACTTGACAGCTGTTATAACCTGATCGGGTCTCATCGGCAGTGCGAATCAATCGACCCAAATGGGGATCTATTCCAGGACCGCACCGGTAGGACACAAGCGCACAACCCATTCAGCCATCGGACCGTTGATCAGGCTTTTTTCATTTTTCCTATACATGACACAGTACTAACAATCTTTACAAGATTAACACAGGTATCATACCTTCCCTCTGGTTGAGGGAAGATACATTCATTGATGATTCCCTGCCCCATGGCGAATGAAAATTGAAGTAACGATTCACCGATATTTTCATTTACTCTCTCCCCTCCGCACTTATCCTTTCCCTCGTATTAAGGTATTGTATATGAATGTTTATATTATCACGTGTTCAACATGGACGCTCAGTTGTGGAACAATGACAGATGGTCTACAAAAAATTCATGCAGCTCGAGTTCTCCGTCATCATGCACTAATGATACTAAGTAAGTAGTTGATTTTTAATCCTATGAAGAATTGAGAAATTGCTTTATATTAAACCTAACGGTAGCATTGGATGGAACCTTCTTATTTACTAACTCAGTCACGCGTCTACTCAATACCCTTGAATCCCCGAGAAGGAGTTACAGGACGACCAAACAAAAGTGCTTAGTGTCCATATCAACCTTAGAGTATGATTCTATCAAGCAGAGAACGATAACGTTTTTATCGGAAAATCTCCGAGGGGTAGATATGTTTTGCGGAGTGAGTGGATTTATGGGAGTGTTCTTCTTAATGATTTGTATACGCTGGACAAGTTACTGTCCGAAAAGACATTTTATCGGCGAAGGAAATTAAAGAGCAACCATGAAAAGCTCTTAACAGGACGATGGGAAGTGAATTTGCATAGCCAATGCGCGGTTCTTCGGACAAAAGTCCTTTTGCGGTAGGTCAGTGGATCCTTTGAGGAAACCGGTAGATCGAAACGGTTATATTGTCTACTGACCGGGACCATATTACTTCACCCTTTGGGTCTGGATGGATCAACGGTGCAGTTTGCAGCGTTTTTTGTCTAGCACAGAATGCTTTGAAACCCAGGTATTGTGTAACGGTAACTCTGTTACGGAAACTAAGAGGTTTGTTCTGTGGAGATAAAGTTAGGGATAGGGATACCAGTGTTCTGCAAAAAGGCATTCAAAGCACTGCGGAAGGGTCCAAATTTACTCGCAAATATGCGTATCTAGAGCAAATTATTTGAGAAACGAAGGGTTGCAGACCAGCCCTGAACGGAAAATGTACCGGCGTACTTCAGGAAGCTGGGTAGAGGGGAGATTGAAAAACTATCCCTATGAGTAGTGTCCTCTAGTTGAAGTCTGGAGGCAAATAATTCAAAGAATTTAAATTTAGTGAAGTGGACACCGTTTCCTCCTCATTTACATATATCTACGGATGAATCATTTATCTTAAATTCGTTATACGTTTCATTTAGAACAAGCTCGGTGCACATCTTTTGGAATTCCAGTTGTTCTCACTATCTTAAACTTGGTGAGGCCTAATCAACGGAGTTTGTCCGTCAAACGTTTTCTTCAATTTGATAGATCACACAGACACCGAGCAGGAAACCGCTTTATCTGCAACATTTACTGATTGGGCGCCAACACGCCCAAGGCATCGTTATGACAACTTAGAATCTCGTAACCAAACACTTCCCAAAATTCCGTAGATTGTTAGCAACGTTTACTCCTCAGGTGATTTGGATACGTTCGTTCCTTTGGATGAATTAATAAGATGAAACACAATTTACCAGAGAAACATTCTGCTGACGTTTCGTGACAGATAGTGGTGGCAGTTGGATGAGTAAATACCCGTCAAAATGTCTGACATGGAAATGTTATCCGTACAAAAATGTTGAGTTGTAATTCTTTTAATCCATACGAGAGCCAACAACTTGATGGTCAGTAATGTCCACCTTGCGCTTTTAACCGTAGCACGTGATACTGATCACTAGGTCTTAACATTCTGTGTGACCCTTATGCGCTCAGCGAAATGTGATACCCATTTCTTTACAGTATGCAGTTTCGTTGTATTTAACTCAGTTTACCCGAGCCGAAGTCCTATGGGAATGATTGTAGTGAATGTTGAGTGTGTGTGGGGGGGGCGCTGACTACCTGCTCCCGAGCTCTGAATGAGGTTAGCGGCAAAAAACCGAATGGCTGGCGTTTCACTTCAAACTGATAAATAAAAACGGGACATTTCATTTCAATGTTTGCTGTGTAATGGTGTTGTCACTGATGTAATAGGGTAATAATGACAATCGAAGTTGATCAGTAGGGTTTGTAAACAGGCCTCCACCAAGGGGGCTTGACCATTCAACTACTAAACGTTACTTATCATGTTCACCGTGGTTATACCATTTCAAAACTTCAACGTTTCTCTCCGCGCCGTTTTGTTCATCAGCAGACAACCATTTCCTTTGTGTATATCTTCAGAGGGCCAGCGAGCACCTAACGTTTGACGTATTTTAATGATGGTGCTATACTTCTAGAAGATCGGTACTGTCCTGCGGAGAACTTTTTAATAGGAAACACAGGTTATGGAATAAGTTGGCGCACATATGTCTTATTCAAAACGTCATCACAATTCCCGGCAGCACACAGGATAATGAATGGAAGAATCCGTGGAAATCATTTGGAACACAACAATTCTCTATTAGAGGTCTTGTTTATTTTGGACCATTGAAAGAAACAGTCAACCGTATTCTTTTGCATATTACTCACAAACGTGAATGGTGCCTCACAACAATAGTAATTCGTATTCTGTTCTGCGGGGAACATTGCTTTTGGGTTGCACTATTTATATGAAAAGTCTGTTTGTACTACAGTATCAATCAGTGAGAAAAAGAAAGAGAGAAATGAAAAATACTGCGAGATGTTAACATTGCTTTTAGTCTCTTCAGTCGCTACAACGTTAAACAATCTGGTATTTATACAAGTAAGTTTTAATAACTACAGTGGTGAAACGGATAATTGTCTATTGTCCGTTTTACCACTGTAGTTATCAAAACTTGCTTGTATAAATACCAGATTGTTTAAGGTTGTAGCGACTGAATAGACTAAAAGCAATGGTAACATCTCCGAATTTTGGACTTCAAAGCACTATTTTATCTCCGCCTCTACTTTCCGCTGAACAAATGATTTCTTCATCTGTATGCTTAATTCTTCAGTTTTGATTAAATCCGCGGGAGATATAATGTTGGGCTTACCCTACCTTAGCTGGGACTGTTCTACAGGTTCGTATGATGAGAATTGGTTTCTACACCGGAATCTTTAAACCAATCCCAAGAACAGTTCGAACATTATTTCCTCCGCTCTGAAAGGTCATCTATGCCGTGAATTGTAAGGTATCAGTCCTCTTTTATCCATTTCACATGATCGGGTGGATGAATAAAAAACAGATTTCGACTGTAATATTTCAGTATAATCTCATCTGGTCTGCGCCTATCACACATTAGTGTTTCCAAAGCTCAGAGTGCTCCTCAATGCACTCTTTAACCCGACTTATTTTACACGTATTTTACACTCTACTTAGCCTAGCCTAATATGAATGGTTCTATTGTTGATTTTCTTCCCGATCCATTCAAAAAAAGACCAAATCCTTCAAGTCTCTTCCCGCATGTAACTTTAGCCCTTGTAATCACCCTGCACAACATGCTGTGACTCAGCGCTTTTTGGCTTGTTCTTACCAGCTGCATGTTGCTTTTTCCTTATCTGCCCGTTCTCGTTGTAAACATCTTCACACGCGTTGAGGCCTACAAGCATCCGGTTATTGTTCCGTATCTTGTTAGATCTCTTACACAGCGCGCTCGTTTCACCTGATCGTAGCATCGTGTTTTACTTGGCGCTGCTCGCCACAAACTGAATCGTGTCAAGTGATGGCACCAAATAACGTCTATCCGACACCCATATCCGTAATACATCGGAGTAATGGCATTCTGTTGTTTGATGGATGTTGACGAATACTGTTTCGCGAGATCAGTGTGTTCTCTCTTTTCACGACTGACCAGATGGGAGCCGTATAAATTATCATACAGCCTGAAAGTCTCTATGAGAGTGGGTTAGATTCTGAGACCGCTTGTTCTTCCAGTAGATTCTAATCTATGGATCTGTTGCTGATATACGTTTCAACCATCTTTAATCTCACTTGCTCGTATACTCTGTACGCTCGCATTGTTTTTCTAACAGCAGTGGGCAAATCCCGTACACATATCGTGCAGCCAAGGCACTGGATGTAAATACTTATCGAAATGTGGCATTTGACAATTGGCGGGATGAGGGTGAGTGTGGCTCTTTGAATGCTTTCATACATTTTATGCCGATGTGCCATAATCGTTTTGTGGCGGAAATAAGTACATGAGGTAGCTGTCATAGTTTGTTACTCTGTGCGCCTCAGATACCCGAACGTGCTGAACAGGCGTGATATTCTGCTTGTCTCGTTCAATAGACTTTTAATCCCACAGTGACCTTTCTGATCTATTTTATCTCAATTCATTTTGAGTTGTTTTATAGGTTCGGTAACGTGCAACTCTGATTTCGTCACATGAGAACGTCTGATGCATAAGGCATATCCTCTGACGAATAACGTTCATCAAAGAGTTCATCGCTGTTCGTCATCTACTGATAATGAAGAAGCAATTTTCGAGCATTCTATTATACTCAAATACCAGATGAAAGCCTGAATGTCAACTCCAGTGGCCTGGGATTCATGGTTTCTTCTGGTGACAGATTAGCTCCTATTGGGCGGAACCGTCGAGGAGATAAGCGTGATTTTCGTTCGCGCCGCAGTAGTGCTTGCTGAACGTATCAACTGGAATTTACCTCACTCACCGACCCACCAAGTTCATTCAGGTGATCCTGCCCATTCGTTCACAAACGCGTTTCATGAACTCCGTGGTCGTGGCAACCGGAAATTAGGCCAACCAAGAAGGCCTGGCATCAAATGGTAGAACCCCGGTG
>UZAN01039994.1:7002-18684 GCA_900618425.1 Echinostoma caproni | reverse complement strand
CCGCATTTAAATATCTGTTACTATGTTTATCGAATACTGGCAAAGAATATATAGATTATCTTTTATGAATTCCTCTCGATCCCCCCCCTCTCCCACATATGGTGTCCTTACCTCAACTCTCCGGAATTTCGTCACAAATTCCTCATGACGTTTAATCACACGAGATCCATGGATGGAACGAATCTCACTGAAAAACTTGGGCGTCGTGCTCATGACTATTGACGAAATCAGCTTGTCTTAGCCACGATGAACTCAAAACCAAAACGTTGTCACCAACGGCTTATGGTTTGGTTTTTCGTTCGCCGTGGCTAAGACAAGCTAATTTCATCCTCATGAAGATGATTTCACGAAAATAGGTAATAATGCAAATACTTTTTCACTTAAGTTAGAGTTAGGAATGAGGTTTGAGCATCCATGGGATGGCGTCATGAGCTGAGCTCGTGAGGCAGCTATGTCTAGTTTAGAACAATACGACCTACCTCATTCGGTTATTCGTGGATTAGCATTGCCTGTGCATTTCGGATTATTTCCTTTGTTTTTCAACCCCAAGTGTTTTAGCTGCGTATGTTTGTGTCTAACGACGACATCGCAGGCAAGTTGAACTCGGAAAGAATCCCAGTTGGCATTTGATTTCTCCATTTACCCTTACATGCATGAGGTGTTGTTTTTCATCTCAAACAATGCGTAGTTTGTTTTTGTTCATCATCACCAAATTTTTCGGGGCCCAACTCGTCATATTCAAAATGTTAGTTATTGATTTGTCTAAACAGTCCCACAGAACACATTTCAAATAGAACAAAGAGTGGTGAACAAGCTCTTTTTCAGTGATTCGTAGTCGTGTATTGCATTACAATAAATATTACGCTGTGTATATATGAATCAAAAAAATATATGATTAAATATTCAACCATAAAAACAATTGTTTTGGAAAAGGGAAAATAACCTCACTGGGGGCTAATTTTGCTAATTTCGTCCTCGGGCCGAATGTGGAATTCTCAATAATCACATAATTACTAAGTCATTCGATCATTTGGACCCGTCGGAATAGGGCTGCGGGGGTGGGTCAGGGGAGCTCAAGCACCTGCACAAATTGTTTTTGAGCACACATGGAGGGGGGGTTGTGCAGACGAATTTCTACCGCTTCCGCTGTGGCCAGCACACGACATCGAGCCCGCCTTGATAGTCGACCACGACCCGGCCACATCCACAGTGATTTGTTTCAACTAGGTGTGAAAGCACGGCACTGAGTGACCTAATCGTACAGTGCGATTGCTCCGTCATTTCACATTGCCTTGTCCCACACACCCCTGACCGAGAACAAGTAAATTCCCTCTGACCCTCTCTGCCATCTGATTGGATCATTTTCCGCGATTTGCGGCACTTGGAATCCCTCACTCCAACACGAGACTGTCTGATTACCGGTTTTGTAATGCTTTTGTCGTATTTAGCCATGCTGGGTGGTGTTCACGGATTCGTTCGGACAAATGTCTGACCTGGCGGCCTATGTACGTTGTTCCACTGGAACACGTAGATGAGTACACACAAAATGAGTCGGCGGGATCCGGCATTTTCCTTTAGTCGTAAACACACATGGTTGGGAAGTGAATAAATCATTAAGCTTTGCTGCACACAAGGTCTTACAGCACCGGATGGTCCCCTTTGTATTACCTCTGTTGATGTGTCCCTCTTGAACGGCAAAATAATGTATATCGACTTCTCTCTGACCTCGGTCTTCTTCACAATGTCTCCACTGCACTGGGTCATCTTGCTAACCAGTCGTTCCGGATAACCGTTGTGTGAAGATAGTGCGTAAGAACCGAAGCTGTTCTTCTATTGTGTCCTCAACACAAATCTTCCTTGCTGTATCTGCTAGGCAGCGGACCAGATTCCGCTTCATTTTGAGCGGTGAAACTAAATATGTTGGCCCTTCCAAGTCACCTTATCCACTGATTGTTACACCGAGCCATCCAATCTGCGACTCAGACAGACGTCTAGACATGACAATTTATTGTTGATTTGTTGCTATGATGATCGGGAGCTTTCACGATTGTTATAGTGACAAGCCCGGTTATCACGCGAGGTATGACTCACTGAAATTAAAATTCATACAGTCTGAAAAGTATGTGGCTTGGTTGCCAGCCCTTGTCAGTATTCCGTCTCAGAAAGAGATCTATCAGTTCGTGCAAGGTCTAGTGGTTGATGCACTTCAGTGAAGTTTGTAGGAACTGTGGGACCAAAATCGCTTGGGAAAGTCAGTATGACAGCATGTCTGTGGGAAAGCGAGAGTTATTTCGGTTTTAGTATAAGTTGGTATTCTCATGGATAACATCCTGGTCCTTCCCGAGTTAATAATTTCCACTATATCTACGACGCAAGTTTTCAGTCAAACATCCACATAGACATTCTATCATTTCATCGTCTGTAGTCTTTAACGACTGACCATTTGTTCTGTCCCCGTGCATGCACTTTAATTTCAATACCATTCCTAATTGGTGATCTTAATCCATTGTCCATCGTCATTATGGAAGTAAGTATCCGTTTACATTATAATCAATCTAATTAATCAAAATTGCAATTTCTCGACCTCTGTTCTTCTTGTTTCAAATTTTAAAGTACATACCAAAACAGCCTACGTACAGTTCCACCATCGATGTTTTCCTTGTCATACCCAACTCACGGGCATTCAAATTGCGAAGAATTGTTGCATCTTCAAAGTGAGTTTAATTCATAATTCATATTTGCCTATGATATGGATACGCATGGAATGCAAGAATATCTAATTCAGTGATTATTCACTTGTTGATGCACAACCGATTTATCCTGGGAGACATGACTACGGACTCCCGTGTCGTTTGGATTAAGCGAGATTATTGTGTTTTATACCTGCCCAGAAAACTAGAAAATTTCGGTTTCCACGAAAAGATCCTTGAATTTAGTGATACACTTAAGCAGCATTGTTTCCTACCGTCTATTTGCGGCCAGCCTTAGATTTCAATAAAAAAAATAGATTTGGTTTGTGGTTATTGCTAAATCTCATTTGAAACAACACCTCACCAAATTAACATGAATTCATCTTTGAAAATGGGCAGTCACCCTTGTGAAAACGATGTGAACGAACGAAATTAGTCTGTGAAAATAATCAATACGGTTATCTTTTTATATCAGTAAAGGTAGAAAGTCGTTTTGAAATCTCACGAACCTTGTTGTCCATTCTAAGGCATTATATGTGAACACCACGGTTATTTTCGCTTTCTGGAGCATGATGCCAATCTTTAAGCGATTTTCAGGCTTCATAGGTTTCGGGTCGTCGCGATTAGTTGAGCAGACCGATTTTGATGAAGTATTCTTTCGGATCATTCCTTTTCAAGCCCCTGATAGAAATCCACGACATGCAGAAGAAAAAAAGCGGTGATTTTCCATCTGGGAGGATCGGAGTTCTCGAGAAAAAGGCACAACGGATCAGCACAAGATGATTTTCTACCGTTGTTCTTTTGTATCTCATTGTGTTATCGTTACTGGCGGTCGATTGCTTTACACAATATGCGCAGGATAGTGTGAAGTTGTGATGAAGTTTCCTCTTGTTTACTTAGCTCAGATTGGTGGCTTTTAATGCTAACCGCGTCGCTCGTGATTGACTAAATTGATCTTATGGTTTGCTTTCTTGAATTTATCTTGGTCACCAAACCTACCTTTCAAGTGTTCAGCGATTGATTTATGGCAATAAAATTTCCATAATTGGACTGCGAGTGGCGGNCTTCTATACTTAGTCGACTCCCGATTGATTAGGTTAACTCAGATTCATAAGAACACTTAAAATTGCAGGCTCATGTTTAGCTGTCTGAAAGGAAATTTCAAGCAACCAGTTGATAAAAAACAAGCACACGGAATAATTAATTCTCAACTTGTTCGTATTAAGAGTTATCTTCACTAATCTTAGACGATAGTTCGTTAAACGTTCACCGCTACCGTCTTTTAGAAATAGGGAGAAACAGAAGCACTGTTTCACCGGAACTTTTTTGGTTGCGGATCTTGTGTAAGCTTTGGGTGATTCAAGTATCTCAAAGTACCATTTGTCAAGGAGACAGCATGTCTCTTGGAGATTGCTTGTTCTGGGACAACCAATTGGAATAAAAATAACCGAACTCAGGTGATTGGTCAGAACCGCCAACCTATCAAGACGGTCGGCAAATATCCAGTCGAGCAGTCGGTTGATGTATGCGTTGCTATATCCTTCCAATTCCTTATAAATAGCCATGATGTTTGCATCATAAATGAATTTCTACATGCTTCCATTTCATCACCAGTGAAGTTCCTATCTGGAAGAGAAATGTTGACGGAAGATGCTCAGTTGAGATTTCAGTAGGGAGATTATTTCGTGGGTATAGCATTATTGCTTTACGGTTTCTCTATTTTCTATAATTTGAATTGAGCCTGATATAATATGATCCTTTTCTGAATCCCCCAAAAGCATGTATCGGGACTGGATTGCCTCTGGCGTGTTGAAGTTATCCTCTTTTGTGCTCTCACCAACTTTTCATATTCGCTTTTTGTACTCCACGCTCAATATGACTCACCCCACTGAAATAGCCAATCACAGATAAACAAGGCTGCTGTTTCTGTGTGCTCTGTCTACGTTCTAACCAGTCCAACTGGTCAGTCTGACTGGATCATGCGTCCTGGGACCATAAGCTGTTTAAACTGATCGATACATGCAGACCATGAATACGAAGTGTCTGCTCTCTGTCTCGTTCGGAATTCTTTTCTTTTTTTCGAATGAATTGGGGAGCATCTTTATGACCAAATTAGTTTGTTATTTGAAAAGGGAATATGAATTTAGATCCAGTACTATTCTGTGAATCATAATCAGAGAGCCCTCGTTGGACACAGACTCTATTAGGGATATCCATACTGAAAGCACACTCGTCATGTGTCCCACACTGCTTTTCAGTACCCCATCTGTGTCTCGATTTACCGAACTTTCGGACTTCTGGTTTCATACAACCAAGTGTTACCGATAGGCAGTATGAGGTTCCGGATTGCTGCTCGAACCGTTGTGCTTGCCTGCCCTCTCCATGCTTCGCGATGCCGGGTGAACCGAACCAATTCACTTCCGGTACTGTGAACCCCTCGTCCACGATAGTAAACCACTTCGTCTCCAGTTCGGGGGGTCTGCTGGTACGTTTAAACAGGATCGTTGACCGTGATTTTTCAATTGACTGATTGATTATCAATTGATCTGTCTTGTGTACATACCTGTGTCTCACGGTCCTCTTATCGCTAAATATTGCATGACCAGATACTAGACATGAAGGATCTAATATAGTGAGCATTGTCATTTCGAGGTCACTGTTTATTCGAATACGGTTGACAGTTGTCGCGAAGAATTCACCACAGTTTTTATTAGCGATAATACGTATCTCTCCCTAGTTATCTTTGACCTCCCTCGTGTTTTCTTTTTGTTAGAGGTCATCTTGAATCGAAAGATCCAGATTTGTTGAGCAATCTTATATTCACTTCACTTGTAAGAAGTCGAAAGATTTCAAAGCCGTACGTGCGCCACACTCTTAAAAACTATTGAAAATACAATAAAACTGTTGCATTCTCGATGAGGATCGTGAATAGTGCGTATCCACCGCGTGAACTATTTATAGTTTGAATTTGTCAGAAAGCAACTCACTTGACCGGATGGCAGTGAGTGACGTTGCACTACTTTGACAGTGATTAAGTCATTATTCATAGTTAATTCGCAGAGCAAACTCTAGATGTAGAAATATTCAATAGTATTCCGCACCAGTATAATGTTGAAAGTATCATTTCAGTCGATAAAACGTGTAAAGAAAGCCGTACCCAGTTTATCAATACAAACATGTCTGTGATATCATCTCGTATTGTCTCGGTTTGGGTTTCACTCCTTAGGAGAGAGTTCATTTATTTATTCCTCATAGTTTGGGTATCCTGACGGTCAAATAATGTATGTGATGGACTTTTCAGCAATGCATCGCCCAAACAACCAATCTTCAAAGCTCCTACCGTTCTTCAGTCTCACACATGATTATTTGATCAAAATAATCCGGACTGGTCACTGGGATAATAAGCACGTGAACCTGGTCTGTGCTGATGCCGGATCGAGAATTTCTGTCACATTAAACACCCCATCACGACGTGAAAGTTGCCGGTAGGCGGACCTAGTAGTAGTCTTATCATCGGTGGGCCTGCACGCTAGCGGCATATTTGGAACAACCGCCGCACCGCAAACATCAATAGCCGTCAAATGATTCTAAAGACTTGCCGTGAACCACCAAGTGTAAAAGCCGACACATCTCACATACATGAGGGACTACGTTTATTGAACTCAAATCTAAAATGCATTTGTCGTTGAATTGTGTTCATTTACACTACCCGGTGGTCAATAAAACTCAGGGGGTTGTGCTCTAAACGTAAAACAGTGGATACTTATTTCGTGAGAAACATATAATGAGTGGGACCGCGATTTTCCTTCGTACTGTCTTGTCCCTCATCGACCAGTGTTGATCTTAATATGTCGAAAATGTCAAGAGCAAAACAGGCAATTTCCTCGATGTTTACTAACGGATGCTAAACAGTGATGAAATGGCTTCAAGGAAGTACACACCTCAAAAGAGTAGTTAAACACGTTTATTGGTCTATTTGAGTTAGAGCGACGCATGAATGATTTTGTAACGGACAGGTGATGTAAAGTGAGGTCACATCACAGTGATGCATGCACGCATGTAGAGACCAAGGGGCACTCGCGTTCATTCCAGTTGTGGTCGATCAAATCCACTCACCGACCCACTTAATCCATTTTCTTTATTCTGTCTGTGAGAGACATTCAGGCGTCACGGTCAGAAGCTAGATAGCACAGGGAGGCTTGATATCAAACTGCTTCATTTTCAAGAAGCCGGTTCACCGTGGAAAATTAGGCCAATGACAGAGTCAAGGGATTCCCGACCATATCCCACAGTGGATGATAACTCAGCCACATAAGCCTCAACCGAGAGACCGTTCCAGCTAATTTAATAGTTTAGTGTCGAACCTTGGTTATTCGCCTACCCAACCGACTGGACAGAGTTTCTTTCACCTTAGATAAGGTGCACGCGGTAATAGTTTAAAATTAGATGTCAGTTTCGGTTATATTTTTGAAACTGGCGTAGGGCACCTTTGGGATCAACTCAACTGCTTCTTGGGTGTACGTTGTTCGTTATGTTCCACATACCATCGGATAACGCTTCTCAAATCACCACGTAGATAGGAAATTTCATGCAAACTGATTACCACTTAGTACGACACAGTTAGTTTGCCTTCCTCGTAATCCGTCGTTTCCTTTCCGTATGGCAATGAGGCAGACTAGATTTGGACTTACGTATGCATTACTTCAACCAATATGATTGAAAGTCACAAGGATAAGCTCGACAAACAAGTGCATCGCATGCCTCACTACAAATGAATCACACGGATTTGGTTTTCCTAGATTTTTATCACATCCAAAGACCGAATCAATCATCTTTTTGTCGGTTTAGGGATGACATTCGTTTTGCACGATAAACGACGAGTCGGCGCGCCAAATAAAGGGTTCCTAAAAGTTTTTGTTCTCCTTTTATTACGTTTTGTGCTCCAATTAGCATAACGTCGATGATTTCCGCTGAACTTTGGTATTTTATCATTCTTTTGGTAGTTGTGATCAAATAGGCATTCGTTACATAATAAGGAAAGAGACGTGGGAGATTTTGGAAGATTCTATACTTTTTGTCGCAGACTAATCAACTAGTTTGTTTACACCGGTACCGCACATTTATTTTGCTCTGCACACACAAAATGACCCCAAAGTTCAACCCAGCGGAAGTTTTAATCCATTTTCTCATAACCCCATGAACGAATGGGACTCACGTTTCTCAATAAATCAATGGTCATATGTACGAATATGTAGACAATATTTTTTAGTCGCGTTATACCTGATACCTTTAATAATTTTGTTTAATCCACGTGTTTCTTACCTTCAAACTGTTTCCATCGGATTGTATCACCTGGGTTGGATAGTTGCAATCATCTGGCCTCCCGAGTCCGCTGCATCACTTGCAGCCAGCAAGCTGTTCGCCTCCATTTTCCAGAACCTACCTCCCACATGTGACAGGATTCGCCTCGTGGGTCCCCGTACTATTCAATCCTCCACCATCCTTCGATCATGACTCCCCACATATCCCGATGGTTACTATTGGGAAAACTGTTTGACAGCTGCTATCAGATCGCATTATTCCATCACAACCTCTGTTCTCTCATGTTTTCATTTTTGACATAATCCCGTTTTCATTCACTTTTTCTTACTTGGCTTAGAGGGAGGGGAGAACCCCAATGCTTTCTAAATTACGTGGTCATCGATTGTTTTTCCGATTATTGTTCGGTGAACTGTAATTTGTTTCCGCTCTCGAAAACTGCCTGGCAGCTCAGGTACGGTGGTACATGGCGATGAATATCAACAGGGGTTTTTGTCGTGTTGTTCAGCGTCCGCGCGAAATGGTGCTGCTCAGCTATACGTTCTTCTGGATAGCTGAAGAATTGTGGGTTGTTCTTACTCAAGACTTGTAGTACTTCATATCGGATAAGGTGCACTTTGTTCAGCAAATCACTTCTGCAAGAGGAGGTAAAGAATCGAATTATTGGCAACCACAAGCTGCGTGAAGTGTAGTGATTTTTGTAGGATGGTCTGTTCGCCTTGACTAACTTCTGTGCGTGTTTCTGTTCTATGTCACCGCGTTTTCCGCTCATTCGGGAAATGAGGATTGTATGTCTAAACTATTATATCAGTTTTATTGCATGGTACAGAGTAATGGCTACCACATGCAGAGGAAATGACTGAAAGCTCTTAATCGTTGAAATTAACCACCTATTGGGTGTTAAATGATGTTAATTTATTGACCTGCTGAGTCACGATATTATTGATCTTCGTGGATCGGAGTAACGCGGACCGTAGGGATCTGTGTACCTGTTCTTGTTTGCTGTGGCTCATATGCCGAGCCGGGAATCGAATGAGTTGGCTCGATAATGTGTACACCGTTTTGTTCGCCGGGTTGATCTTTCCAAACAAGGTGATTGGGATTGTCGAGAAAAGCCGGGGGACTAGTAGAATACATTGGAGTAAATGACGAGGCATCGTCCGCTCCGACACCTCCTTGCCTCCATTTTGTATGCGGTCTTTTCCCTGTTGACCCTCGCAGCCTTCCGTTTAACGCTCGTAATTCTTCTTCCATCTAATCAGTTTGGTTGCTAAAGGACGAGAATTAAAACCAGACCGTGTAGTTTCAAGCATTTCTTTACAACTGTTGATGAAATCCGGAAATTTATGCGAATGTCTTGTCGTTGGATGTGGTAGATAGTCCTGCATAGTCAATCAAATTTCAATCGATTGAAAAATCGCCTTGATAAAAGTTACCCACGGCAACTGAAACGTCGGCTTATTCTCACCTGTACTGACATCGCTGTGTTTTCAAAATTATAACTTATATAAAACATGTCACATGGCGCATCGATTTTTCGATACACTCTGGGTGGAGTTTCATGATGTTTCAGATCCAAGGGGAGGGGATACAGTTCATCCTCGTTTTACTGATTCAAACAAAGAGCTTACATGATAATAGCGAATCTTGCTGTGCTGTCTTCGTTTACTGTTCAACCAAAATAATAGTCGTCAGTGAGTATAACTACTATTTACTTGGACGGTGTTATCTGGTTATTTTGCGGCTTCGTGGTATGTAACAACGGAATTCGCGCATGGCATTTCACCTGTTTCGAATGTTGTTTGTTATTTAGCTGTTTATCCAAGGCATCCCAAAGCAATGGAGTGCATTCCTATTCTGAGCCTTGGTTAGTCCGTCGCTACCTCTCATGACGGTATGTTAAGACACAGTGCAACGAAGCAGTCAGCTTCCTCCATCTATGAGTATAAAGCCTGTTGTCGGAGATAACTGATTTTACCTCAATGCTACACTTATTCTGACAACTTTTTTGGCTCGATGATCTTACCGAGACTCGGGCAACAGAATGCCCCACCCTCGCAACGAGAGTTGGCTACCGCAAGCTTTGGATGAGTTGAAATAATAATAGTTCACATGAGCTGGTTTGCGTGCTGTAGGTTTGGGATTAGTGGTTGATTTATATTCCGAGTCGTATCGTCGTTCGCGACCTTTTCATCACCTTTTATCATGAGTGAGTTCCTTCCCTCATTATCATTCTTCGGGAAATTTCGAAAATTCCTGTTCCCATGCAGGTTGCATTTGGTTATGTAACTGTTTAGTGTGACTTCGGTGGTACGGAACGGTTGATACTGATGATATCCCACCGTGCCTCATTAAAAAGACCTCCAGGATCTGATCTATTCCGCAGTTGGAGCGAGTTACATAAGGAAGACAGCAAAAGAATTGTGGTGACCCAGACTTCCGTGACCGCAACCCATGCACGACTAGGTACAGTTTCATGTCATCCAATCACCGTTCAGGAAGCTCAATCAATGTTACACTGGGCGAACGTGACATCCGAGTTAGTACATATGATGCGTCGGCGCGAACGGTTACGTAATTGGACGACGGCCCTTCAACCAATCATGTGAGCTATTACCTTCTATAAACATGATCTAATTCCATCAATAAATATAAGCATTTGCTGCTATCAATTACTCGTGTATTTAATTGGTGTCCGCAATTCGGGTTGGAGCCAATTCAGTTCTGAGCAGTACAGTACGGATTCTCGTATTCCTAAATTCAATACTATTCCAATTACTACAAGAATTTCGGTTGCGCATAATACCATTTAGCTCTAAATCAGGTTTGAAATGGACTGGAGTAGTTATGGTATTCTGTGTGCCATCTGTTGGCTTGAAATCTTTTATGGCGTTCAATTTCTCGCAAGGTGGTCGGCTCTTAGTGAAACAGTGTACTTTCATGAAGAGACTGACTCAATTTACGCAGAGGTACTTATGCTAGTTGGAGAAGACACAGTGGAGGAGTTCGTGGTATCTCCGGGATACTTCTGCCTATGAAGGAAGTTCTGGTGACTAGAGGAATGGCTGCTAGTGATCTTTGTTTAGACGTTGTCTATATTGATTCATGTAATATGCAACTCACCATTATAGGGGCTTTAAAGTCCGCGGGTAAACTCCTTGTTTTGAGAGTATCTTAGTTTTCTTGTTAGCTCACAGCATTGCATGCCGTTGCATAACGCAGCTCTCAAGTCCATGTTTAGCGGGCAATGTGTCATCAGTTGAGGTGCCGTTGTGTACCCATGGAACATTCCTCCATCTATGTGTGCATTTCCCCTCTTGGATCGTTCTGTTTCGATGAACCAATGTCACCTAAATGGTCAACAAGAACAAGATAAAGATGCGCAGAAAGAACTCACAAGAAGTTTTTAAGAGAGCTAGAAATATTACAATGATTGTTGGTATGAATAATACATAACATGTTTAAAAATATGGGTACAGGACCTTGTGTCGTGCCGTTCTGTACCCATGCTGTGCTTGTTATCCTGGCTTTATCTTTCTTGGGCTAAACATATTCAAGCCAAACCTGAGTACTGGACAGACATTCGTTTCGAAGGATTATTGCCGGAATCATGCTTGATTTTGCTCTTATTCCTTAACAACTCCAATGTGATTGTGGGATCTTCTTCCAGCCA
>UZAN01039993.1:78422-97962 GCA_900618425.1 Echinostoma caproni | reverse complement strand
AAACTTTCCAGCATTAGAAGGCAAGTGAAAAAAAACTGAAATTGTCATATTGAAAAAGTGAGGGTCAAATGGTTAAACGGATAATGCCAGATTAAACGGAAGAAACATCCATTTCTGGGTGCCTGAAAAACTATCCCCATCTAATTTTACCAGACCCACTCCACTCTGTCAACATTTATGAATGAAATCAGGATATGCCTCACTAGTGTATAAGGACCACCTTCTAAGACAAATTCGATTTGGTTTATTTTTCGACATTTCAAAATGTGAATTGAGAATTAGTCGAGTGACAGCTGTATACTGCCTGGATTCTTACAGATCGTGAAATAACTAAACCGTTTTATATAGCTTTCTTGATGTTTATTTGATAGGCACTGTTAGTATAATCAACACAAACTCCCCGTGGTTCCCGGATAACCCTTGATAAACAGAACATTAATGACCAGCCATCCTGACCATTCTACACACCTGCGTGCTATCGATCGAAACACTGATGAGCTCCACTCAAGACAGAACCTGCACACTTCCATACATATTTTGGCTCGTTCGGACTTATGTTTGTGCGCCTAAGTACTTGAGCCTATCTTTCCAACCATACGTATGTCCATTGATTCGATCAACGGATGTGTGCCGTATACCGTAAAATGGATGCGTTTTTCGGCCTCACTCACATCGTCCCAATGCATCCCTCAGTTGGGTGTGCATTCAAGTACATTCATCAACATTGCACACATGCTCACACACACACAATTGCTCGTCAATTGTGCGCATCACCGTTGCGAACCCCTTGAGGTTAAAGTTACCTCCGGTTTAAGATGAACTCGTTCCCAGCCAGTCACAAACCTGCAGGCTGTTGAGTTCATGTGTGCTCTAAATCCAACGCAAACACACACAGACACCAAATCACATACGCTGCAAAGATAGGTATTGGATGGTTGTCAATCAAAGGGTAGTAACACGTCAACTCTCGTATTATGTTCGATTTTACCTGTCCCGCGTTTCATGTGAGGGCGCGCACATTGTATTTGTGTTTCTGGCATTGTCTGGCTTTCTGTTTTCTTGATATACACATACACACATATATGTACACACACTTAAGCAGACAACTTGCTGGCGGAACCCGACCGCTGTCCTGAGCAGTGAATAAAAAACAATGGGATTGCTAAATATGCCTTCATACATCCATTCAGTTCCGTAGAATGGTTAACTCTCGTTCGTGAATCTGACGCATTTCAGATAACTACACCGTTCACACAGAACCCCTTTCCGTCCAGTAAAGTTTGTTGTCAATCAGACTATCTTCATCAGTTTAATCAGCTGACACGAAGAAAAAATTTAGGGAAAGTAACGAACTTAAGATTTTGATCATGATGAGATGTATCTCNCCCACACACACACACACACGAACACGTGCGTACTGTTATCCTTGTTATAGAAACAGTAGATTTACCATACGTCCGCCTGCCCAGCATTCATTTGCTCATTTCCCGTTGCCACTTTATTGGCCAGGCAAGTTGACTGATTTGTCTCTCATCTATCACAAATGTCGTCCATTTTGGTTCAGAAGTACAGGTGTGTATGTATGCCAAACAAAAATGCAACAGTTGTGTGTGCCCCCACGGACGTGTGAATCAGAACTATCTCGGTCAAGATTGGGTGTTTTTAGACGTATCCGGCATGAACAAGACTGACTTATCATCATCATNCATCATCATTCCCTTTGACAGTTGTTTGCTACCTGGCCCAACGAAACATCTTTCTGCGTTCAACAACACTTCCCGTGTATTATACCATGGCACTTAAGAGTGAATGCATATCATAGGGTTATTTCGAAACAGCAGTATAAGATGAGGGAGGCGAGCATTGATGTATACCATTAAATCCCAGTGAAAGAGAAGCTTGCTACTGAGTCCAGGTAAATGGTATATGATGGAGTTTAGGTTGTAAGGAAGGAGGTCCATTTATGGGATTTTACTGAAGAAAATCTTTCTGTGATTTTATGTATATATATATATATATATAAGCCTCCGAATAAATTCCATGCAAAATAGAGGTTGCAAAAGTTCGTTTCTATGGTCACTTTAATAAACCGATTGTCCTGTTTCCGCAATTCATGGTGTGAAAGTCTTTGTTATTCTTTTAACTATCTTCCCATTGTTCTTCTACCCCACTGCAGCACCAATAATACTGTTGCAGTTTACAAGACTACACCGCTCACCGTCATATCATTGAAGCACATTCATTCGCAATTTTCCAGTAGAATTGGCCGGTCAGAAATTCATCTCAAATGGTGCTCCAACAATTAAATGCAACTTTCAATCATTCCAGTCTTCCGAATATTTGAATCCGCCCACTGTGTTTACCATTTTTGGCACGTCATGGTCAACATGTGGTTGCTTTCTGCCTCAGTGAGCCATAAACAATGAGACAGGGTTTTCGGTGAAACTGACTGTTCCCTCCTGGACGACAGAGAAAATACAGACAGATTGATACACTTCACAAACACAATCATATAGTTTATGAGCGTTATGTTCGGCCTCACTTTTCCGACAACTTGGGGAATCTGTCAGGGAACTGATGTGTCACATGAGTTCTGGACAAATCTAACTCCGTAGAGCTGGATTCGCTACCGCAAAGGAAAATGGCTGCGAGCTGCGTCTGGTTCCCTATCAAAGAAAGTTCCTGTCTGAATGACGGAATGTAGAATCTGGCTGGTAGCAACCACAAATTTTCATTAGGAATCGGTTGTAACAATCCGTTTTGGTCGACCGTGTGAAATGAACATACAAGCTACAGGTCAAAAATTCCCCATCAAAAACTGTAGATATAATCAAATCTGGCTCTGAATACATGGACCTGAATGGCAGTCGAATAAAAGAGGTAGGTATATTGTGACAATTCGTCTAACTTCTGTTTGAGTATGCTCTTTATCGTCATTTGGATATGAAAGTCAGCCGCGATAATCGCGAACTGGGTATGTTCTATTTTGTCCTATGGAGCGTACAGAAATTTAATAACAAATGAGCAGTCTCCATTTATAAATTTCCTGTCGAAATGCTGTCACTGAAAGTTTTGAAGGCTCTTTTAGGCTGTCATCTATGAAAAGTTTCCTGGGAGCTAGTTCAGTTAGTGTATTGTTGTTCAACCGGTGTTGTACAAACCAATAATAAGAACTACCCATAATTACGCTGCTAGGGCAAGTGGTTTCTTTGGGACCATTTCTACCTAATCACAGATTTAGTCTATGTTGATGAAGGTAGTCAAATAATCCCAAGAGGAATTTTCCCGTACTAAACTGAACCTCATTGAAACCAGCCACAAAAGCGGATGGCTTTTAACTGAGCCTAACTGCAGACAATATATGGCTATCTCTCGTTTATTTGCTTGCATACCAAAGTGGTATATTACGTTTTTTCACCCCAAGCATAAAAAAGGTGACAGGGAGCAAGGTCTGATTTAACGTGCTGACTTTAGAGATGTAAACGAACACGTCTTAATGACCTAGACCATCGGTGCTAACTGCATTGATATCGCCTTTGATTTCAATAAAATTAATGTGGAGTATGGTACATCAGATTGTTTCTAATGACGAGGTTTCGTACACACACACACATATATATATAGATATATATATATATATATATTTGTCACAATAACCTTGTTTGCAACAACGGGTGATTTTTGGATAGACAGCTCTCTCAGTGCCAGTCCACTGAAGAATCAATACTATGATTCAATGTTCTGTAGGTGGGTTAGATGCTGCTAACCGCAACAAACGTGCTTTGAGCGTCTTTATAGAATATTTCACAATAAGTAGTATGTGAATGATTGGATATAAGCATATGAATGAAATGACAATAGAGTACTGGACATGCATGCCTGACGAGCGCAAGAACCACTAAACCGGTCGTGTGCGTCCAGGGAAATTTTGTCCGGTCATTCACATACTACTTTTTATGATATATAAATATATAAATGAGAACCAACTGTAATTGCGCTTCGCTGACTTTATGAAAAGACCTTATTTAAGAGTCGTAGGGACTTAAAAACATTTTCTTCCAGTTGTTATCCGTACAGCCTGTAGTAATTAATCTACCACCACCACCACCAGTAGTAGTAGTAGTAGTAGTAGTAGTAGTAGTAGTAGTAGTAGTAGTAGTAGTAGTAATCAATCGGTCATCATGACGTTCCTATTTCGTGAACGGTCATCGTACTAAATATGAATAATAATAAACAATTTATTTTACTCAGTGCATACTAGTTAGGCCTTTGTTGTAGATTAACCCAGTAAAAACTCGTTTGATTTTGTCAATCGAATCGGTCTGAACCCCTCGGACAAACGTGCACGAGGGTTGCCGATTTCAACTGAACTGAGAAAAATAATTTTTACTCAATCTATTTACTCAGTGGATCATGACCGCAAATGAATATCTGTCTACAGCACGATGCTCATTTAGGCATGTTTTCATTCATCACATGTTCACGTGATCAAGTGACGATAAATTCATGTCAGTCGGTGACTGCCCTTATCATTCGTATGTGTGTGAATAAGATAGAGAAAACGAGTGAAGGAGCACCCCATCTGCTGACAACTTCAAGCCGTCAATATTGAGACCGGAATCGGATATATCTGAGGCCATATCAACTTCTTTTCCTGTTCTCTCTTTCCTTCTCACTCTCTTTCTCTCTGTGG
Source organism: Echinostoma caproni (assembly GCA_900618425.1). Taxonomy (NCBI): domain Eukaryota; kingdom Metazoa; phylum Platyhelminthes; class Trematoda; order Plagiorchiida; family Echinostomatidae; genus Echinostoma; species Echinostoma caproni. The sequence goes on along the minus strand of UZAN01039993.1, from coordinate 93,269 downwards.
ACTGACTTGTATCAACTTGCAAACCGCATTTCGGTCTCTCGCTAAGCACTTGTGATAACGTGTGAAATATCCACAAAGTAAACTGTTCGTCATCCAAGACGGCCGGCGCAATAAAAAGAGGGTAACAATAAGACCTACTTTTGTATCACACATGAGCACACTTTTTGTTCAATCAGTATAGAGTAATGCACAGCACGCGTATGGCAGCGACAGCCTGTGTTACTATCTACTTCACCGCAGGTTGTGCCACACCACCGGGTTGTGTGCACTGGGATGTGACGGAGCCTCATATAGAGAGTAATAAAAATTGTCTTCTGTCAAGAGCTACAAGATGACGAAGTTCTGTGAACATTGATTTTTGTGTGAATAAAGTCAGTCGATCGTCTATGTACTCTTTCGAAGGTGGTGTGTGTGTGTGGAGGTCTGTGGACTGATTTGAACGTGGTGTTGGAATATCGATAGAATTTGCATTGCACCTACTGCTAGATTGATTTCCCATTTTGTTTATGCATCTAATTTTGGATAGATCGCTGAAAAAAATTTCTCCTCGAAAGCTACGCTCAGATGCATTTAGTTCGACCTGATACGTTTGCCTCAGTAAAACAGTAAAACCAACTGGTTTCTGAGAACATTCAAAAACTGTAATGAAACACTGACTAATTCATTTATCATTCATCTCCGTTTGATAAAACTTATTTATAATTATCTCGCGCTTGACATATTGGCAAATTTAGCGGTAATTTTTCTTTGTGAGTCAATTTGTAATCCAACCACAGAACCCACGAATAAATGTACGACCGTTGTTTTGTTTCTGCTCCAAGGTTTGTTTCAAAATCAGTTTGAGGAGATTCTATTTACTGTTCGTAAATACAAATCCACCCCCTTAATCCACCAAGTAGGTGCGTATTTGCTCAACAACTCGGCTAAAATTTCATGCATCACGCGGTCTAGCGCTGTCTGATGAAGTCCGATATGTCTTGGCGGCAATGACAGATGTGAGCAAATTTCATGCAATGCAAAAACTAACATTCAGCTACTGATGGCCAGAACAGAGAACCCGATGGGTCGGCGCACTGGCTTTGCAATCCGTTCATGGCCGGATTCGAATCTGTTTGAAAAAGGTGGACAAATTTAACTGCTAATTTGGCCGGACGGAGGAAGCGGTGGAATGCTGTTCATTGATGAGTGGCACATTAATTCCGTATCGTGAGTGTATCCGTTTTTTCGTCATATCTAACATATTTACTTTTCGGGAAATCACTTCGAAATGAGTCAGTTTCAGTGAGTATCCTGTATGAGCTTAACGCTCCTAAGCTCAGCAAAAGCGCAACACTATGTCTGATTTGCTTTGATTCATGCAACAACCGGATAAAACATCCTGGAAACATACGCACAAAAAGGGATAGTATGGTTTGATTTTCATCAGAAATATTATAGTTGATGAATGACTAGAGAGAAGAGTGCCACATATGCGAAACCGGTAAGCAACAAGAACCACAGAACACGTAATGCCTCCAAGAGTTTTTTGTTCGGTTATTCATTTCCTACTATTGTTGATAATATTTTTTCCACAAATATGTAAGGGTAACGTGATAGGATGGCTGTATTATGAATTTGAATATTTAGGGAACCGATGATGATAATGACGATAAAATACCACTGAATTTGCCTCTGTTGTCACGCAAAACTATCAAAAAGTTGATGTATCTCATATCTTTCTAATCCATTTAATTTATTGATTTTCATTGAAATGACTCATAATAAATATCACTTTGTGTGAACTAATGGAGTATGCTAGTTAGTTAGCATGCATACGCTCATCGGATCAGACTCTTACAGATATCAAATCAGACAGAATCACATTGATAAGTATTCACTGAAAAGGTGCGCCAAATGACGTGTATGTCTGAGTGTGTGCACAGTTCTATCCGAACTGAAGACACGCTATGCAATCGACGCGTTGATACGCACTCGCACACGGAAGTACCTATGGATCATTATGAGGTTAAGTACGACGTTTAAGATTGATAAAATCGAATTGCTTCTGACAGAACTGTGAATTGATGAACGACAAACTTTTTTTATAGTCGTGTGTCATTGCATTCATGCGTACAACTGATATCCATTGTTCTGCTTTTCAAAAATTATCTACGCGGGTCACCAACATAGTCACTTCCTCAAAAAGACAAAATAACTTTATGTTAGAAAAGTTTACCAATAATCATGTGAAGTTGTGACGGTGAATAAATTCCAGTAAACTGAACTCACACACACACACATACAAACACAAACACATGTATGTACGCAAGCTTGTGCACAATCTCGCAACTGTGAATAGTGATCATTGATGTGAGGGTGTTGGAAACCTATCTACTTTAGTGTTATCATGTTGACAGATTCTCGGTAACTTATTACCTTTCCCCGTCAGGTTCGTCCTCATTTATTGGATTCAAAAGAGGATGCAGCAGGTGATGGAGCTGTTCACGAGCAATCCAGTTGGGTTAGGAAAATAGTAGCAACTATGTGAACACCTCAAGCCCAACGTCCGTATGTGATGGTGGATTTTCAACACTGGAAAAATGGGATCATATAACTCGAGCTTCCGCTTCGAATATTCATCTTTTCAAAGATATCGCTGTGCATGAATGATTTAGCAGTACGTTAACCAGCCTCCTACCAATTCGATCTGTTTTATCTCAGACTTCCACAGATCACGAGTCTCCACAAAATTCGAACCCATGCCTGGATGTTTCCTAAGCACTGGATGAGCGGCTACGAACGACCAGCAGCAGTTGCCGAGCACGTAGTACGTTTTCGCTTTGCATGCAAAAGCCACAAGAGTCTGACGAAGGTGTTGTGATATGGTGAACGCGACCTGTCACTGCTTACATCATCGCCTCTGGTTTCATTTCATCTACTCGACGAGACTCTCTAGAGGAGATGAATGGACCAAACTGCTGCCCACTTTTTTGTCTAGAAGTACTCCGCTGGCTTGTGACTAGAGGCTAGTATTGCAACCTCCAATAAAAATGTCAAGTGCCGCTTGCTATCTTATTTCCGAAAGGCTCTATGGTTCGTTGTGACCCAAGAAGCCCTGTCATCCTCAATCACGAAAAAATAGCAGACATTAACAAAACCTGTCTTTTTAGACTGACAGTTGTTTCATTTCATTGTGTGACGTGGAAAACGCACACCTTAATCTCGTTTCACTTATCTATCGGCGAGGTCAGATGGTGAATCACGACAATGAGTTATTAAATGAAAAGTAAATGAAGAATGCTCCATCGTTTCGAAGATTTATTTCTGTTTATCGAACTTGAAAAAAAACAAATAATCGATTCGAGATGAGAATTTCAAAATTGTCTTCTTCTTCACTTCAAATTTTGCGAAGTACTCAGTTTAAGACCTGTTAAACTCGATCTAATGGTTATCTTCGTACGCCTCGAAAAATACCATTGTATGTTAATTTTATCAAGACAAAGTGGACTAAAAAATTCCTTTCAAATGTATTCCTTGTTTACGGATTAAAATCGCCAGCATCGAACGAACTAATTAGAAAAAACTGTTTTGTTACCACAACAGAGTCGCAAACCCAAAGCTTGAAATGATGAATACTTATGTCATCTGTTGATTTGTATTCCACAAAGTGGATCAACTATATGACAGTAAAGTTATTCTTGTATCAAACGGTGTTGTTATTAATGCTATTTATCATGAATTAAAGGGAACAGAGGACCATACACTTTAATATTTTAATTCGAATAGACGGAAAATCTCCGAGGAGTTTGTAAAATTTACTTGTTCATGCACGTTGTTGTGGCAAACACGTCCACATATGTTTGATCGTTCATCACCTGGTTTTCTTGCAATATTCTTCTTAAACTGACCCTGTGCTTGTGGCAATTTAAATCACCGATCATCCAAACGTTCGTATCGTGGACGCAAAGTCTCGACTGGAACGAATGATGGTAACCAATGTCCATTTCGTGTGCCCCCCGCATCCGTTACCCTAAGGCCTGGGAACCAGGCGGTTTTCTGAAATAAATTGGCAATCTGTGATTACTCTCAACCGAACCGATTTGGCTCAGATCACACGCACACACACGGAGAGAGTGGAGATCACCAAAACTTCTGACAGATAGATAGAAGTAAGGCAATTGAATTGTTCCAGCGGCTGAGCTCCACGGGATGAGAGGAATAAATTTCTCTTGTCCGGCAATCGGTCTTCACTGTTTTCCTGCACAACCACACACACATATATATACACTCATACGTTTACGCTGTTTCAATCAATATCTCATCCAATTCAGCATAAACATGCCGCCCATGTTAGACAGGCACCTTAGATCCTCTAACAAATCATTGTAGGCGCCACAGGTGTGCCATTGACCATAATGATTTGTAACCACTCCCCGGAATTAGCCGAGACCCCTATGGTCTGAACGCGATTGTGGGTGTACACACTGCATATAAGTCAGTGTATACAAGGACCTGGTGGTGCACTCAAACAAGTTTTCTAGTTTTGTTCAGAGCACAAAGTGCATTTATGCCTCCTTTGTTTCTATCCCAATCCTCATTATATGTATATAGGCATACGCATAAGCACACACAAACACACACGGACACCAATCTATTGTCCCCACACCTTTCTCGCATCTCAGGAAGAAATGCAAAGTTGTTACCACGTGGGCAAACCCCACACGGGAAACTGTGTGCGTAATAAACGTGCGAACCCTCACTCATACCACTTTCTCCTCATTTCTCGTGTCAGGTAAACTCAGTCATTATAGGCCAATTCATCTCATCGAAATGGGAAACGCATCCGGAATTCCCTGTGAATGGTCTTGAGTGACTGAGGATGAAGCTGACGGATGGGAGGGAGAGAGGGCATAATCATACGGCACCAGTTTGTTTAATTTGTTTCTCGAGTAGACTTGGAATCAAATCTGATTAAATTTGTCTCCATTTCGTTTACACTTACACGGGGTGTAGGTTACCGCGTATATATCTGTGTGCATTCTTCCGCATGTCTTGCGGTCAAATCTATACCCACCTATCACTCATACAATTGTCGCTGCACCCAACCCGCATTTAATTGCTTGGGAAAATGTACACAAGTCGTATCATGAACATGAGCCGACAATCAACTGGATGGCTTGGATGAATAAAGCGTGAATGCTTCTAGAGTAAACAGAAGCCCTGGGAAGCAAAAAAGGACAGAATCACAAAATACCGTACCATTATCGTCGTAGAACGGCGCTGGATGGTAACAGAATTAAATCAAATTGCCGCCAATATAAATTTATGAAAATGTTCATGTCCGTTTCCACTTTAATCGCTACATTTAGTAAACGGCCAGAAAACCAATGAGTCAAGGAATGAGCGAACTACTTCCGATTTTGATTGCAGTGGAATTTGTACGTGTGAGAGAGAGGAATGGAATTGTAGGATATCTATCAGATTGATTTGCCATCAAGTGTTTGGCAAAGTAGTGATTTGAAAATGTTACTGTCACTACTACACATATCTGGCAATTTGCAGTTTGTGCTGAATAGCAGACGATAGTTTTAATGGTTGCCCGGTTGACCGCATGAACGTTTCTCGGGATAGCTAACCCGTAGGTCTGGCCCAGTTCATATTTACAACCTGAACCAGATATTCCACCTCTCACAGTCTACATATGTGTAATTAAGCGCATCAGTGTTTGTGCATATATGTGTGTGTTTAAATATATGTGTATATGTATGTTTGTACATTCCTCCAAATGTTCTTGTATCTATCATCCCGCCCCCCCCTCCCCTGTTCCCCATTGATTGAAGCCCACACATTAGTTGGACACTACGTAAACGACCAATTCGTACACACACATATATATATATATATACTTGTGTGCATGGTGGCCATGCATGTGCCAACTAGTGTAAAAGAAGGTAAAAACAATCTGGAACCTAAACGCCGGGATAACGCCGGATATCAAAGTCTGCCTATCTAACTTGACCTTTACTATACTGGGTACCAGGTGCCTGCTCATTGCCACATGTACGTAGTACGTTCGGGTCTTATGGTCCACCGACGCATGGCGTGCGGTAAATGGGAAATGCCTTTGACTAGAGGACCACCGCCTGATTCGTAATGTGATATATGGACAATCAGAGCAGTCTACACGCATACATACAGTCCGTGTGGCGTATGCGTGCATGTCTGTGTTTACGCATCACAGTGAGCGCCTCGCTGTGTATTTATTGATGTGAGGTGGTGTTTTTCAATGCAAATGACTGACCTCCAGTCGATTCAGAACAATCACTAAAGGCAAAAGTCGTCGATTGCCGAATTCGTCTAGGTGAAGATTTAGTAGACAAACATACACGCATGTGAATTTATCCTGACAGAGAAAAAAAACTCCCGTGTGATATTTGGCGTCGTTGCTCACTGCATTTCCAACCGATTTTGGATACTTCCTCTTGTCCTGTGAATATACCACCGGCGATCTAGTTTGTCGTAATCACCTTTAAATTAATTTTGTTATCATTATTATTAATAGTAGTATTAGTACTGGTAGTAGTAGTAGTAGTAGTAGTAGTAGTAGTAGTAGTAGTGGTAATGTCTTTATCATTATAATCATTCCTATCACCACCATCAACAAAACAGCGACACCACTGTCAACTTTCTTGTGAAGATCAGAGACATCAAGTTTACGTCTATAATCTGCTTTTTACGCTTAATGATCATGTTTTATTCATCAAGAAATTCCATCAAAAATTTTACTTTCTCAGTTTATACTCAGTCATTATGCTTCAGTTTGCATATACTAGTATGTGTGTCTGATCAGAAGTTACCACTCTCGTTGGTCGTTATGTTAGCTACAACTTGCAACATACACACAGTGGGCTTCAGTCAGACTGCACGCGTATGCGTGCGCGGGCAGGAATACAATTGATTCCGTGTGGAAATTTGAATGGATGATTGATAGCCTCATTTGTTAATTCCAAGCTCCCCTAGGCACATTTATCATTATCGTTCGCGCATTCTGCACCGTTTTTGTTCGTATTTTCCTTACTGAGAAACGGATTATCTGTGATTTCTTCAAGGTTTTCTTCCATGCGGCTAGTATTTTGTCTGTCAGTTTGAAAACAGATTTTCCAAAGTGTATTGGAACATTCAAAAGCATACACATGGGCGACCGATAGGTGAAGAAGGACGTTTTAGTGGAACAGGAATAACACAGATTTATTGTATGCGCATCAACAAACGGCGTCGGAAGTGTAAGATTGTTGTGTGCAAAGATGAGGATTATCATGAACCTTTAACGTTATTGAATCACATCATATAGACGCGTAAACGGAGACGGGAAAGAGAGCTGGAGTATCTATTAGGGTGCAGAGGCAACTAGAACTACAATGAGTTGAAACTAGGTAACTATGATCAGATAGCGCCAAGCCCCAATATGATATATGCTGTACTGTAAACAAAATGTTGTAAACACCGCCGGGAGCAGGTGTTTCTTATATAGTGCAATCAACGCTCAACATCGCATTCATATCTCCAATTAATGGGACTACCACCGAGATGGTAAATACGATCACCCATGTGAAACATTTTTATCCCCACCCCACCTCCAAACTATATTATCATGTGAAGTATTTTGTTTTTTGTTATTCTTGACATTGTTTTTATCATGTACAGACCATAACTCATTCCATACGTTTTTCTTAAATTAGTCAGCTCGGTTTGTGTTGTGATAAATTCAGTGTAGATAAGTTAAGACTTAACTTTACTCCATCCGAGTGTAATGTTCTCTTTGCCCCGGACTTGAGAGGCGAACCACAGCCCGGAAATTATGCATGGAATATTTGAATCCGAGTTGGTGTTAAACGGTCATTACTTTTTAGTTTCAATTGAAACTGAGTTGCATTTTAGTTGAACTTAACGATGTTCGGGTTGTGCACCGAAAATACCATTCTCCAAGTGGTGTGGTTTTCCACAAAATATACGTATTTATTAATAGCACGGCGTTATTAAGCGAGGTGATGTCAAGCCGAAGCTTCTAACCGAAACTTTCTTACTGTATATTTCCAATTGAAGGGTCATTCATTCGGTCGGTCGCGGTAACCGACTTATCAACTCTGTCGAAAACACTTATTGGCAAATGCATGTATCCACTTAACCAAATTACCATTGAGTGAGTTATACACCCTGCTAAAGATTGGACAGACATCATTGGATTTTATGGAATATATGTCGAGATTCATGAATGAAAGGAATGAGTTAAGTACAGCGTCTGCAGTCCCCTAGCCGGAAAACGGAGCGAATCAGGAAATTAGCAAGTTTATAATCCAAACAGTAATCATATCAATTTTAAATGTAAAAAGTACTCAAAGGAGTAGTATGTGGATTTCATACGATTGCCGGATAAATTTTGTCACGTACAGAGTAAGGGCAACGTGGACTGAAATGCTCGGAAGCACTTGACAGCTGTTTTGACCTTGTGCAGTCCTATTGGCAGTGCTAATCCATCGATCCAACAAGGGAATGAACCCGGCAACTCACAGGTCGAACGTAAGCATATTAGCCACTTGACCAGCAGTAGTTGCTACACGACACGCAGCACAATCAATTTTGTCAGCCTTGATTCGAACCAGGTGATTACCATGTGGGCTAGCACCTAGCAGAGAAAAGTTAGCTGCTTGCAACAAGTTTGCAAACATGCATTGTGCTATGTCTTGCATATTCAAGGTGTGACTTCTCATCGGCTACCCCTCGGTAGTCCATTGGGTGTTCTACTTGTGAACTGCCGAGTTCTGTCTCTAGTTCGGTTGATGGATTTACGTTCTGCTGATAGAACCCAACAAGATAGAAATAGCTTTACGGTTCATCCCAGCTGTTCAGTTCCCTTTTACTTTGCCCATTAGATCACGAAATTTACTGTCGACCAATTATTATTAATTATTTATTAATCGGGTATGCATTTCTGATCAAGGTTTAGAAAATCACCACTCAGATTCCATCGGAATTCGGATACTTAGAATTTTCAATTCAATCTACTGCCCATTTGGATTTTCGGAAATAGCTGAGAGCAATTTAATTCATGTCATTATGAAATATTACGTCCCTCATCAATCAATAATGTTAGGCGTTCCGAGTAAATCTGAGTAAATCTGTTCCTTGATGTTTGTGTTCTAAACAAGCTCCTATTGGTGATCTTGTCCTAATAGTTTGAATCGGGAAAAATGAACTTCACAAGCAGAATCTGTGTGCAACTTAGCACCCAAGAATATTGTGGATGGCTTTTGTATCTCACAAGACAGTCAACATCCTCCAGTTCGTAATGGCAAAGGGGTTTCAGTCAGCATCACTGTTTTCCCCTGTTCTATGTTCAAACCCAGGAACTACAACTCAACCGTAGTGGTATTCAGAGTAAAGATCGTCCGGTTCAATACCACGCCACCTGTTCAGATTTTGATATGGTCTGTTACCTCAAGTCTCAGATTGTCTTTAAGTGAAAAGTAGTCCATTGTGACTTAAGAGGACTTCGGCTACTGCTGATCATACAATATTGTGGAACACAAAATCTCGATCAGTAGAACCAAAGTTTCATTCCAGGCAGCTCTGAATAAGCGTGAAAATAAATGTAGGGCAAGATAACTAGAAGCAGTCATACTGAGTGTAACATTATTGGAGGCAGAAATGATAGCNGGCAATGAAAATGGGCTCATCCAGCACGGGTAAAGAGAATTCATCCTCGCCTATTCCTCGAGTTTGGCCTTTTGTTTGAAAATCTTTCATCACCAGCCGAGGAAGAAATGCTAGATATTAATCCTGTAGGATGATCAAAATATGAAAGATTTCATATTTAAAACGCCGTACTGTTGTGCATGCCATTAATGTACAGTTATTTCTCTCTTCAATTGGTTGCCGGCCCAACTTAGTCGTAAACGAGCAACTTGGGTAAACGGTTAAAGCGTAGTGATGATACGAACCAGTCTAGAATGCCCATTATGTTGATTCGAAACTCTATTGTAGGCAGATTAAACTCACAGCTCATTCCGATACCGTTTGAAAAAGCAACACTATGGGGCTGTTAAGTTTGGTAAAGCTGATACCGTTACAAAAGTGGAATTCGCATATAAAAACATATTGCACAATTTACCGACCGCACTTGCAGGGAATGCTGTGGGTTGAGTGAAAATGCTCATATAGAACACTCGGTGCATTTTTGAATACAGCTAACACATTTGAAATTCGTGTTTAAGCCGTGGATAAGTTTAAGTTATAATAATAATAATAATAATAATAATAATAATAATAATAATAAAAGCAAACCATGTTCACCGATTTACTTCATTGATTTTCTCGGAACCTTTTGTGATTTTCATTCAGTGAGATATAATGCTCATGTATGATTTTCCACAGTCTGCACCGCTTCTGACTTATTTATAAACGCTAAAAAGTATGCGAGTTGTGTTTTATCGTTCCAGTCCACTGTACCATGTGCCATAAATGTTGTTCTCATAGAAAAGTGGTTGTCAATTTCCAGTCTATGCTACTTTCGGTGTTGAAGCTTTTCACTTATCATCTGTGATTCATTTTGCCTTCATTTTGCACTAAATCTAAAGAAAATTAAGTGGTCAGTCTCAGAACTATTACGAAAAAATATTACGGCAAGGAATTTAGAGACTAGAACAAACAACCTCGGGATATACACCACTGTCAAATGTGTCGCTCTTGAGAACCTTCAATCTTAAGGAAGCAATTTTCTGATTTGTCAGTCGAACTTTTTTCACTGGTTTAATTCACCAAAATCATCACTGTCTCATAGTTGTCAAGAGGTAGACTAACCTAAAAGATCTCCATTATGCCATCCGGTGAATATAAATACATTTTAATCGGACGTATTTAATACTTAAAACAGAATTTAGAAACAATCATCCTTCCGGGTGAAGGACTGGATAAAGCTAGCAGGGGAAAGACAGCACACTATCTTGTTCTAAGAGTGTAACTCAGAACCAGCCATCTTTCCTTCAGCTGACTGTGCAGACACCTGGAATCTCTTCTGATGCATACCAGGCGAGTCTCACAGTCGTAAAGCTGTCCTCTCATGGGTTGAACTCCTCAAGACATTCGCTGCAATATTATATTGAATGGAATGTGAAGCCTGACCCCACAGGAACAGGATTATATTCACTAGCTAGACAGAATCAGACAGGCGGACACAAGGGTTTGGATTTGGACTGACTGTAGTCCTGCAGACAATCAGAACGCGCAAATAAAATGAGTTCGCAAAGTGACAAGTGTATTTTGCACAGTGGGTATTTGATACTAAACTGATGTGGCTACGGCAACAACCGTTTATTACATCTAGTGTAAGTGTGTGTGTGTGTGCGTGCGCGCACACATACACACTTGTGACTAGGTCGACATATTCTCCAAACTTAGAATCTATGCTCTCGGTTTTATTCCTCGGAATAAGAATTGTCCGTCTATCACACCTGACTTCAATCATTTGATTAGGATAGAATGAAATAAAAGAGTTAGACTTTGGGATTCAATTCGTGCTACTTGAATTGTTCGAAATGTTCACGTTCGGCTGTTCGCATTGGGAGCACACTCGAGATTATCCGACGGCTCCCCGAACGCTGGTGTCACTGGACACACAAATGTGCGTGTGTTTTTGGTGAAGCCGACCAATGAAAAGATAGATCTATCGGACGAAAACAACTTGCCCACCCAACGGTGGATACGTGAAACGAATCATTTCAAATCAGCGAACATCCCGGAGACCGGTGCAAACGGCCTTGGAGATAATGAAGTTTGATATCCAACTGTTAATAGAATCCAGGCAGAGTTACGATCGTATGGGAGTATTTTATGACCAGTCCCCGTCGACCGTTGGAACTATGTACGGTCCGCACAGAAACGTACAATCCTACGTACTAACATGCTGCTGCGGCCAAGTATGTTGTTCAACAGCCACAGTTCGTTCGTTAGCGCATGGATGTAACTGTGTGTATGTGTTTGTATGTATATCTAAAGGTGAGTGGAACCTTTTGATACCCAGGCTACAGTCGGTCTGACCTGAGTTGGATCATTTTAAATGTAGGTTAAATTACCAAAATGTTAATACAAGGTGAATCAATAAAAAACACCTGATACAAATCAGCGCCAGCTAGTGTTAGTTTGTTGATAATTTATGATATTTTCACTAGGATTTACGAGTTAGTTCCCCTGCATCAGCCAGCACCCCCGAATCGTGAAACCGCTATTTATCAAACGAGAATGACCAAAATTATTGGAATTTCAATCGGGTCAGTTCCATTCGCTTCGTTCGGAGTAAGATAAAGATAGGAGAGCAAATTTAACAATTTTTCTGGTAATTCCATTTACCGTGATATATATATATATATAATGACTTCAGAAGGCTCTTATCTATTCGGTTCGGTGAAGATAAAACAGTATCTAACTGCGAAATATCCCGTACTAATGGGACGAGGAAAAAAATGTTGAACAGAATAGGAATTGATGTAATGGTACGCAATAACGAACTGCCTAGAATATGCAACATAATTGGCTTAATTCGATGAGTGATACCGAATGAAAGTGATATCAGTAGTATCTAGTGTTCCAACGTTGGAACGGTAGCGAGCAACTTCAAGATTAAAACACATCCTGTGCCATTTATCAGGGGTACAAACACAATGGGAGTGAGACTGTTTTAAAATTAATTTACCGCAATAATTGCTTGAACACAGAATGATGTGCTGATCTGGAGGCAAAAGGTTTTTTGGATCTTTTGATGATTATGTTTTACGTCTCATTTAAAACTAACTTCTTATTGAGTATCAAACGGAATTTCGGCTTCGGTCAAAATTGTATAAATAGTCATGGTGCCTTCACTTCTGTTTATTTTACATAATACAAAGTTACCGACGATACTGAGGAAGGAGATTGCGATCGAGTAAAAATTTTCAAACAAAAGGTGGGAAAGTTGGGCTTTATTATCGGGGTTCGAACTCACGAATTGGAGACATTATGGGGACAGACTGTACCGATCTATCACCACCAGTGAATTAGGATCAGTTTTTTTGGGTGGATGGGTATTGCAATATGATTCACCTATGAATCTTTGGGTCTCTTTCTTTCATTCCCCTTGCCGTTTGCCTGCGTTTTAAAGCAAAACTTTAGATAACTATTATTAATTCATCGCTATCATTGTAACGATTATAATGATCTACTACTACTGCTGCTGCTACTATCAAGATGATAGTGCTAATGCTGATGATAATGATAGCTCTGTGATTATTAGAGGTTGAATCCAGATGGATCCGTACTGTAACTATAAACAGGTAATAGAGTTTCCTAAAAGAACGGTTCTCTGTCTAACAGATATGTAAAGCAAATGGCAAGTTGTGTGTTTAGGTATGGGTGAAAGTGGGGACCATAGATACACCAATTTCTAGTGAATTCTACTTGTGCCAGTTTCGATGGATGATCGAAAATTTACACGTTTACTGACCGCACCGAATTGTAACGTAGCGTGGTTCACGGAGCATTGGTGTATTATTAGTAACCTTTCCTCCCCCTTCTCCATAGATTCTTTTGCAATTCAATCAGCAACAGAGCTTTAAATCGTCAATAGAAGAAGAAGACCAATTTAATTTTTCCGAGAGGTGGTGTTCATACAATGGATACAGGAGATTGATAAACCCAATCGGCGTATTGCAAACAACTACAAACCACGTCGTGTAACAAATGACACTGCAGAAGATCGACTGTGTTCGATACTAATCAATAAGCCTCTTTGTGATTGGGGTAATCAGAAAACAACCTAAATTGTTTATCCGGCAGCATACACGAAACACGGCCACCGCTGACAAAATACCGAGAACGATGTGAACGAGTAAAGAACCCTCTGAGTGTTATTTAACAACTACCAGTTGCGTTTCAACGCACTTAAATTTTCGTGGATGTACTTTATCCTGAACCGATTAATAAATCAAATCTGGGTGGGTGGTTGTCAGTTTGGAAGCATTTGTCTTTTAGGGAGCATATATGTATGAACTATTGTTTATGTTTTGGCGTCCTTAAGCACTAAACTCATAAGAAGAGTTGCTTACGCCCGAAACCGAAACTGATAAATATCGGAAAGAAAACCCAGTCCGAGTAACTGTAACCAGCAAGTGAATGTCAGTTTGGAGTGCAAATTCAACGCAAACATTGACAGAACATAATGCAAATGCACACAGACGCAGTGCAAGGTGTACAAACATATCAGGCTGCGCTTACATTATTTATTTAATGGAACTTACTCGCCACTAATCGCAGATCTCCACCCCGATTCCGTCCGTCGGCTTCCCAAAAATAATAACTGTGTTCTGGATTAGCTAGACTGACCACGGAAAAGAAATGCGATATTTTCATGGCATTTCTGGTAAAAATGAGTGAGTTAGTCACTGGCTAATCCAGGATGTCGATGCCGATCTTCGTGTCAGCTTGGTCTGGGGAGGTGGATCACGGCAGTTATGGTACCGACATAGCTTCCCAATGAACTGCTCTATCTTCTTCTTCGACGACTTGGCCTCTTCTTCTTCTCTGCCTCATATTCACCCCACCCCCACCCCGATATGCTTTGATGCCTTTTTTGTCCATCCACCACCCCTGTCTTATTGCCTGTCGGCAGTGTGGTTCGTCGAGGTGAAGGGTGCACACTTCTATATATCTATCCTTCAGTTCGTCTTGCCTCCCAAGTATTGTACACATTTTCTGTGTCCGATATCGTGGGTTGCATGTCGGAGCCTTGGAGTGCTGGATACGTGCCGTGACGACGTGTGAATGCGTGATGATACCCACCTG
>UZAN01039993.1:39003-51901 GCA_900618425.1 Echinostoma caproni | reverse complement strand
CATTACTAAAAATACTGTTATGGGAACATTGTAAAGATGTCATATCTCATATTTTGCTAATCATCGAGCATCAAGCCCAGGATTAATAACTATACGCACTATACCATCAAATTTTTTCGGGGCTAACCGTAAGTCGTCTGCTTCAGACTACGAATGGGACACAGATTGCTTGAAACATATTCANCAGTTGTGTATTACTGGTGATCGGGCATGAGGTCGAATGGAGGTGGGTGGGTCGACGTGGTAGTGCGATAATTCTGTAGCTTGTTCCTTCTAACTAATACGTGGATTGTATGTCAGGAATTCGTTATGGACAACCGCTACAACCCACCAAACCGATTGAGTAACCATTCCCATTTCCCGTTGCGAGGATGGTCAGCACTACGATTATTTTTCGGGATGATTCGCATATTTGGAATCAGCAGTCTAACACACTGACCGAGTTAGTGCTCTATTCAATTTAGGTACACTTGTCGGTAGAACACATATAATTCATGATTCTCCTAGTCCCTGGTGTTTGTGTGTGTGTGTGTGTGCATGTGTTTTTCAGGGTGTGTTTGTGTGACTGCCATACAACTCATAGGGACTTGACTGAGGAAACTTTTGGTAATTTGAGATACCGTTCACACTGATACATTGAAATCGTACTCATGATGAAATTATGCTCACAGAAAGAGAGAAGCTGTGAACGACATCTGTCCGGTCGGTATTTTTCATTGCAGGACACCTGTNCTGTTCACCCATTCGTTTCACACTACACGGTAATTTGATCCGGAATCACAACCCAGACGATTTACTTTCTATATCCGATTCATTCTCGGCCGCCCCCGGTCAGACTAGAGAGTGAGGTGTATACGGGTCTTGACTTTGACCATGGTGACCGTCTGTCTATTCCAAGTGTTCAATTGAGTTGCAATGATTACTGACGAAACAAGCTCGGTAATTGTTCAACGTTCTTATCTCCCATATGCACGATTATTTCATTTTGTCTCCTAATCTCTATGCAATTAGGCACGCAGAAAACGAGGCTCGAAATTATCACTCATATGCCACACTTTTCGCATTAGACGAACCAAAGCATTTGTATTAAGGTATGAGATATGTGAATATGAATGCTTGAGAGCACTGCATGAGTCGCGATGGATCTACACCAAGATAATGGNGCAGTGAGCTCTGTGTGCTTGGTAAACACGACAAGAATATGAGGGGCGTTTTTTGCGGTCTGACGAACAGGTATATCTACCCGGTAGATGTCTGTGAAACTTAAAGCATTGATTTGTCAACTGTCATGTGCACATGCAGACAAAAAAAGTGGAACAGAATTGAAGTACATGGGCGTTCAGAGTGATTTTGCGGTTCAACTGGAATAGCGTCGGTTGTACGGACGGGTAAGTGGCGAAAGCTCGAATCCTCTCCAGACTTGTGACATTGCACAATTTGATTATACCATAAAAGTGGAGCAAATAATAATAATTGCCGTTGCATAGAACAAATAAAATTTAGTGATCAACCACATATCCGAATCGTTGGTACACAGGTAGTTTAGATCCAGTAATCGTACTCAAGGATAACTTCACTTCTATGATTGTAGTATGTACGAATATCAAAAGTGCGAAAGTATTAATCAGTCGGTTAGACTGAACAGGACAAAAAACGAACATCATTTTTATCCGAATTATTCCGCTATTTTTTCGTTATTCGCGCCAGGGGTGGAAAAAGCATTATAAAATTCGGTATCTCGTAGCTGTTATTACTAGTCCCAGTGAGGAGAAAATGCGACCTCTCATTCAACTAATAAGGTTTTCAAAAGGGAAATTCGTCGTGTATATGTCAAATGAAGCGTGAACTGAAAAGCTAGGAAGCACTGGACAGCTGTTTGAAATCGAACCAAATCCTCCGTTACTCACATGAAATAAGTAGTTGGGTTGTGATAGTTCCCAACCGAGTCATGACCCCGGGGGCTAGTGCTGAGATGAGCGAGGTCTGTGACCTGGAACAAGTTCGCAAAGATGGGTTATGCTACATCGTGTAAATGGTAAATGAAAAAAACGGTTTGATCAGCTACGCGGTGGCCGAGTGGGTAGCATGCTTGCCTTCTGCCTGTGTGGTCTCGAGTTCGATCCCCAGTTGGGTCGATGGATTCGCACTACTGCTGAGACCGAACCAGGTCGAAACAGCTGTCCAGTGCTTCCTAGCTTTTCAGTTCATGCTTCATTTGACATATACACGACGAATTTCCCCTTTGAAATTGAATCAAATCTTCCGTTACTCACATGTAATAAGGTTTTCTCAGTGCCAATTTTGGAAGACCGAATTGGATAAATTGGGAGGAAAATAGATGAACCGTTGAGAGGTGTGTATCTGTCTGGAAGTGGTGAACTTGAATCAATTCTCAGGTATACGTTGGCAATTTAGTGTATCGGTTCAGGGCGGGTTGACGATATACGCCATACAGCCGACCACGCGGAATGAACTCGTCCTATCTTGTGCAAAACCACGAGTTTTATGATCGTCTATGATCCGGTTTCCTCAGCCACATATAAACTGACTCCCCCCCCACTCGCTCACCAACTCCTCTTTTCATTCCACTGACCCTCCCTCACCTCACATCACTCCAGCCCATCAAAGCTATCCAGCATCGTCACATAGAAGAGAGCGAACTATAACAACAACAAGAAGAACCACACTCATCTGTCCGGTTGAAACAGCCGATCACAAGTGTGAAAAATATCCCCCGGACAATATTATTGCAACGGTCCAAGTACCACCACTTAGCATTTACGATCATCACAGATGAAAGAAGGACTCTATGTGTATACGCAAGCGAGCGAACGTACACACACACACACACATACACACACAGGGTCCAAAACAACACAGACAAACAGATAGTCAAATCCGGTAAACAATAACCGAAACAGTGAGAAGAAAAGTAAAGGAACAAGGTCAGTTGAGCGGACTCGGACAACTTTAGATACCGAAGGGAGGATAGGGGTGTGCATTGGACCACTGCGCACTTTATGCCCTAGTGTAGATCTTCACGATGATTGAACGAGTACCCACTCTCAACAGAGGTTTTTCTTTTTCCCTCTATCTCGATGTCTCGCACGCGCGTGCCCGCAAACGCATGCATCTGTATAACCATGAATGTTTTACTGTCTGGCCATGGCCAACAGACGTATCTAATCATATAACCTCGTCGTATATGTGAACTTGTGTGGCAACCCCCCGTAAATTGGCTTNCCGTAAATTGGCTTGTAGAAGTCTCTCACCTTTACAGTTGCAACATTACACCAGTCCTACACACACACAGGCAGGCAGGCAGGCAGGCAGGCAGGCAGGCAGAACGAACATGTACAATCAGATATACCAAGCCTTAGCCATAAGGACAGGCATTTATGGATGCAGTACATAACTGGACGATACTGGATGGACTGCCACTTTCCTTTTTCTCTGCCTCTATCTCTATCTAAGTGTCTATCTAGGAATTTGCCCAGTTTGTAAAAAGCAATCAGGGACAGAAATACTCACAGTAAAATAGATCTGAAAGATAATTCAGAGTTGGCGGATAACTTGTTTTTCACCGTCTAACTCTTATCTCATCATACGCCTTTTTCTGGAAGTAAACTTTTCCTAATGAATGTATTTGTTAACTAAATAACAGTTTGCATCTGCTGGTCAAAGCACGAGTTTGCTGTGTCACATACATCACTCAGTCCCTGTCCGTTGTGCTAGTTACAAGCAGTCCGTAACTTGTAATGTGCCATTTTGATAGAAAGTCATAAATTTCCACTCCCTGGCCCCGAAACAAATCAGTTTGGATTTATTATCACGGAACTGAATGGGATTTATACTTTGGAGTGGAAAACAGTCAAATAGTATCGAGTCATTCAAGACACCGTTCCTTTTTGCCAACAACCGATCACCAGAAATGTTGCAGATTCGAATGCGTACTCAGCGGACCGTGCATGCGAATCGATCGAGCGAACAGTTCTCCTTACATTCTATCACGGATAACTCTATATTGAATTGCAGCGTTTTTTTTGCCTTCTCTATTTTCACACTGCCTGTTTAATACTATGCACAACTTTGAAAGAAAGAAAGAAAGAGCAGATGTTAAACGTCAAACACACGTCATTGTCATTGTCTGGGCTAGACGAAACATATCAGTCAAAATCAACAGTGCACAAGACGACTGACTGAGTGTAAGTACAATGATATCACGATTCACACACCCAGAATGGCACAGTAGCAATCAGATATTACCCCCTCCGCGTAAATAGTCATTCGTGGAAGAAGAAAAACACCATGCAGTAATCATACAGCAGCGGCACAGCTGTCAAAACTATCTCGCACTTATTTTATGTGAGCCAACACTGGTAGCGTCACTGGACTGAGATCAGTGAGTGCAAACAAGACATAGTACGCTAAACGGTATGATCCATCACAAACTTGGTCTAATCTCTCCGGAGTGAAAATTGTTCGCGAACAGCAGCGAAAACAACGGACGCATTCGTTTTATTGCGTTACGTGACTTCTTGTATTTTTGCATACACCCATACATACGACAGTCCATTTCGTGCGTGTGGTCAACTGCTTTTTGGTGGATTCGGCGAGAGATAGGTTTTCTGTGGTGTATCACGCTCACACATGAAAAAGTCCCTCTCGTCTCATTTTTTTGCAGTGACTGAGGATCTCAGCTGCAATTTAGGATCGTGAATTCAAAGTGAAAACCAATAAAAATAATAATGACGTCATATATATATATATATATTAAAGCACTACTATGTGCTCTGCAACATTTGTCCGGTATGCGTCACTGACTCAAAATACACATAGTGATCCTATAAACTATTGACATTTTCTGTTATTTTCTTAAATGAACATCTGCACGTTTCTATTCTCAATCGATACATTTCCAGCCAACATGTCGCATTACCTCAGTTGAAAGGAAGTCTTTTATTTAACCCAGGAAGATTAACATTGGGGATGAAAATAATTCGAGAAACCATCACATTTGAAATAGTGCCCATCAAATGAGTGGTCATCATTGTGTTTAACATTCCATGACACGCCGAGTGACTTCACACGGAACAACAAAAGAACCCGAACCGGTATTCTGGTTCAACGGCCCGTTGATAACGAGCCTCAGAGAGTACTGTACAGTACATCACTTCACTAAAAACCAACCGTGCACTCTCACGGATGATGAGTTTGTGCCCGCACAGTTCACATTTCCAATGCATGATGCATGATGCATAGCAATTTATCCTGATCATCATGCATCATTGATGCTATGCGACTGCGAAGAGAAAGTGTATGCCAAGTAAACCGCAGCAGTAGTTTTATACCACCGTGTGAGCGAACTGATGACCTTTTTACATCACATCTTAGAATCGTGGACAATGGTAAATGAGAATAAATCAGACATCAACTGTTTGCATGAAGCAATGAGTGATTTCGGAATTCTACGGAACATTTTTTTGGTTAACAATCCGACGTGTGGGATATGAAAAACAAAAGAGATTTACTGTATACGGAGGTAGGAGAAAATATGAGACTGGACCTTCAGTGTGTAGATGATGTAATTTTCGAAAGTTTGTTGTGTAACGGATGATGAGTGTCTGAGAGTATTTTACAAATAAATTATTCGCAGGCTTTGAGGTTTCTGTTCACAAATATATCTCGGGTAAGGCACCTGCATTTGGAAAGGTGTTGTTGGGGTATTGTTACCTGGTGATATATGTTTTAACAAGACCAAAGGAAATTACTGTGAAGTAGAACGTCCAGTTGGGGAGTATGTATGCATTTCCATTACCACCAGATTGTGCGGGATAGAAGTATTTCTAATCGGAGTGAGAACTATGACAACTTTCTAGTTTTAAAGAATGTCTGCGTGGTCCACGATAAGCTATTTGATGGTGTGACGCCAGTATAGTTTACCCTTGTTGATGCTTGTTTGGGTTCATGATTGGTAGAAAAGGAGAGGAACCTATATGTGACAGCTCTGCATAAGTTGTCAGCCAATAGGGAAAAATAGTATCCTGGCGTGTTCGAACACTCAGTGTAAGGGGTCTGGGATAGGGAACACTTAATAGAATCATTCAACTTGCTGCAGTGACATCGCGGGAAAAGTTGTACTCAATATCTTTCACGTGTCGGCGTTTTTTTCGTGAGCTTCCGCGTAGAAAATATGGCCATCATCTGAGTGGCGCGGCTACGCACATTGGTCTAATTCGAAACGATGGCGTTTGTCCCATAATCCCTTCTCTTTCCAAGGATCGCAGTATCGTTCGTTAAGCTCAAACTGATTGGAGTAATTAGACTTTGTCTGAAACCGAACGGAACCATGTTTTTGTTTTCAGCGATGTTGTACTGTGAACACAACACATCTCGCACAATTTGAACAGGTTGCGAAATATGATGTACACAATCGATCGACAGTTACCTGTCCTATTCGACAAGTCAATACTGCCCCCATTGATTTCTCACTGATCGACGGATAAATTTGGATACTAAAAGTAATGCGGGAAAGCTTCTATTTAACCATCAATATGAAGTCCAGTTTGTGAGTTATCATTTGGAAATGAGGGTAGCCATTGATAATTAATGCGTCAGTATGGGTTTTTGGCTTTTCGAAACGATAGCACGATAGCATCCAAGTCTCTCTCTCTCGCTGCCTCCCTTCCCCTAACACATAACTGGTCTATTGCCACAGATAGATAGATAATTAGTTACCCTGGATTAACAGAAAAATCTCCCTAGCAAAGCAGTTAGTGGTGCAAAACAGTAGACCGATATTTCGGTTTAACCTAAGCTACTTAAGGAAGAAACTCGGTAAAATACGACAGAATGTGGAACATAAATCGGACTTGTACGCATAAGTTTCGTCCAATCTGACTTACTGGCTGGCCTGCATGGCATAGTTCTCCATGTTCTTGCATCAGACTCTGTGAGGTCGAATAGGCCGAACACTGCGAACACGCATAGATCAGATAGGATTCATGCTTAGTGGCACAAGGCACGTGCGCGGCGAACCGGTGTCGAACCAAGGATTCAAAACCGCATTCGACGCAACGGAGAACGTGAACAGCACCCTCGCCGCTGCCAGCAGCTCCAACAGGTGTAGTACCACAAAAATTGGTCATAGAATCAGTCAATCCGGAAGTCTCATGTCCCAACTCTTTGGAATGGATCATGGTTTTGGATATGTGATGATGATGAGGAGAATGATGATCCATCGAGCACTGAATGTGTGTGTGTGTGCGTATGCGTGTCAGAGCCCCGATCCAGATTGCTTAGGTAGTATGTTCTGACCGCAACCGCAATTGCTTTCACTTCCCAAATCCGACCTTCGGTCCGGTACGGGTGAATAACGAATGAAGTGAATGGNAGTTGGATCGTTCTCGCACAATACCAAATGATAAACTACCGTGTGCCCGTGATCATCGGAATTCGTGCACGTGCTTGTGTGTTTGAATAGGTAAACTTTTGTGCGTGCGTGTGTGCGTGCATACATGGATGCAAGCGAGCGCGTGTGCGTATGTGCGGAGATTGTGGCAATCAAAATTCCGTGGTTTTCATCGTAGCGCAAACTACACCCGAATCCATATGTCCGTGTGTGTTGCGTGCGTGTGTGCGTGTTTAGGCGTGTGTTATCATCAGGATCGTTGTAGCATGAATCCGAACGTGTGAACGGACGAACAATCAACCAGTCCCTTATCCGACGGGAGCGTCAATATAGGCAGTCTGTGGCATTCTGATTGGCCGATCGGCTAATCTGACGAACCAATCCAGTTGCAGATATCGGATGATGTATGTATCACGGTCGTGCGTGAATGTATTATCAAGCGGACGCAGATGAGTGATGCGTGAATTCACGAAACCAACTTATCCGTCGAATGTGTGTGTGTGTGTGTGTGTGTGTGTGTGTGTGTGTGTGTGTGTGCGTATAACGGATATCTAGAATCGAGAGTTATCACGAAGCAAGCGAGCAAGAAGCGGAAGGTAGACTGGATGGGGGAGAGATACAGAGAAAGAGAGAGAGACGAGATGTATCGCGAACCCGATAGCTGGCGACGAAATGGATGGTAGGGGGTGGATTGGGTGGAATGGAGACCGGTAACAAATTTGTTCATCGTGTTTCATATCACCACCAGACAGGGGACGAACCAATGCATACATACAACTGCATACACTACCATATCCATGATGTAACATCACGAATCCTTGATCTGTCTAAAGTAGTACGCCTTGGATACACGGGATTTGCTTATCTTGTTACGCATATTTATTGAACGAAACGGAAAAACAATATTGTGAATGCAACCTTTGCAAAAGGTAAATGGAACGTTGTTTCGTAGATTCACCGATTAAGAATAGTAGAATAGAATAGAATAGAATAACCATTGAGCCATGTTCAGATTGTTCTTGTGGTAAGGTGTGCGTGCGTGCACTGCCCGTCCTATTTTCAGTCCTCTGTTCTTTTCCTTAAACAACACCTATTAATTGATGATCAGTATACCCTGACAATCCCCAGTGTCGTCCTCTTTCCAAAGAATTACCAACTCGTGACGTGCAATTTGTCTGTATTGCAATTATTTCTTTTGGTTTCAAACCTGCTGCTTTGTTAAATACAACAAGGGGCTCCAGGGAGAAAAACTGACAAAAAAATCGGTACTGAAATTAAACCGAGCGTAGTCGCTTTGAAAAAAAAGAAAGAAGTGGCACTATTTCGGGTATGAATACATATACAGCAGTTTTGTTACGTGAACAGTAGAATATTAAAAACAAATAAAATCCGTCATCTGCTGATTGAAAGCGTTCAGAAAAATTTGCTAGGTGTGTGCCTATCTAGGAAGACAAACATTTTCCGGTTACTTATGGTGCAAGAGAGGTCAGTTAGATATGTGGAAAGACACAATATGGGAAGGGATCATAACCCTTAAGAGCTGATAAGTCAAAATCAGACTCAGTATGCTGATGAGAAACGCAAACGGAAAATGTGAAATGATTGTAGCTCAGGATGCGGATGTTGCTAATGTTGAGTTCTCTGAGTTGGACGTGTTGTTTGCCAACGTTTGGTAGCTAGTGCGACTTCCCCGAAGCCACACTGCGGGTTTTTGCATAACCTGGCCACGAAACGTATTTACACTGCATTTTCAGCTCGGAGAACACACCAACACCTACACAAACGGATGAGTCTCTTCTGCAATCCATTGAGAATTGAATAAGTCATATATAGAAGGTATATTACGAATAATGATGATGACAATAGTATTGATAATAATAATAACCAACCTAACCTAACCTAACCTTGTGAATATTCTGTAATGAGTTATTTGATTTTTCTGTTATTTTGCACCTTGTTGCGATCAGAGCCAAATCTTGACCTAAATAATGACGGTCAGGTTTCTCTACGAGAGAACAAGGATCATGTACACTCTAATGGTCACTACAGATGTTAACCTACTTTAAACTGGATACAGCGTGGCAATGCGTGTGAATCAGGCATGATGCACGCCGGAGGAAGGGAATCGGAAAATGCTGTCGGGTGTACTAGCACTTTGAGGAACCTGGACCACAACGCTATAGCTCGCATGACCTTGATGAAATTGTGTTCCAGTTATCCGTCCTGACGATAACCGGACAACCCTGGTGGTTGAGGTCATCCATATTTTCTGTTTTATTTTGAGCAGATGTAATGACCAATACGTAGTGCGGTTTTGCAGTTTTGTGAATG
Source organism: Echinostoma caproni (assembly GCA_900618425.1). NCBI lineage: Eukaryota > Metazoa > Platyhelminthes > Trematoda > Plagiorchiida > Echinostomatidae > Echinostoma > Echinostoma caproni. The sequence goes on along the minus strand of UZAN01039993.1, from coordinate 42,159 downwards.
TACTGCTATACGGTAGAAATACAGGTGAAGTGGGTGTTGTTGTCTCTGTGCGCATTGTACCTCAATGAGCAATGAGCACTCTCCAAGTCAAGTCAGATGAGGAATGTATTTTATTTATCTTCAGCTGAAAATGTGCCATTGAGTTTAAAGCAAAACAAAGCTACATAAGATGGTAGAACATGTTAAATGGTCATGGAGTGAATGACCCAGCACTATCGGGAGATTCATTACATTTTTCACTTTTCTCCTTGTGAGAGATTTTTTCTCTTGACCTGAACAGTGAATGCATTATTGAAAGATCAATATTTAAATCGTTTTTTAAAAGCTGTATCTGTCCCTTCGGTGAAAAAACATGGACACGCATTACGTGTGATGAATTGTGTATAACATTTCAACAATATCTACGATCAAACAAACAAAGGGAATTGAACCATGCTGAGGCAGATTGCAAAAACGTGTCTTTGTAACGGAGTACCCGGAGGAACCAAACAGCATGCACGAAAGCGGAAACGTATGATGTCATAGGTAGTTTGTGTAGTCTAAGCAACAGATTCATAATAGTAATGGGGTCGCGCATTACTATCTACAGAAAAGGCGCAATCTTGTAACCGAGTTTAGTGACGTCAATCGATACAGTAAAGAAATCCTGTGACCGACCAAAACGTTGTCGTCTATGCTGTGAACCGACATATGCATAGATGACTGGAGTACTATCCGAGGAGGAAGTGCAGAATGAACCGAAAATGCAACATTATCGAAAGTTAACTGATTGATTATCTTCAGCTGAGAAGAAGATTGCACGATGCACGATGTTGATTCAAATCGGACAATCGGTTATAAATTGACAGGTTTAACTTCGGATAGAAAGACAGTGAAAAAATTCGCTGGGTTTAGGTGACTGGTGTACATTTTTCTCATGAGTCATGACACATTTTGGAGGGTAAACAATTTGTGGCTGTGGTCAATCGGTTGTAATAGGGCACCAATCGATCATGCTCAAACGATCGATCGATCGATCGTCATCATCAGTGTTGTTGACGTGAAGCACATCCAGTTTTTTCGACACTTGCAGATTATATTCGATTTCTGTGATACCGTCACAGAAGCATGGTGCAGTACTGAACAATAAAAATGACCAGTTTAGCCATATTTCGGGAACGGAACGCAATATCTTTATCAGACCAATTGCAATTGAAATAACGTAACGAGGGCTGTCGAAGTTTACCCTGCATGTAAAGATAGTTACGAAATTGTATAAGAAAGTATAGGCTAAAGGATTGGAATGCTTTTCAAAATGTATATTGTTGGTGTCATCTCAAAATGCGGGCTGCATAACTATTCGCCCGAGTTTGAGATATCTGTGCTGCATGGCGGTCATCCAGACATCGCTAGGAGGCTTGAACAGTACATGGGCCTGTCAACTCCAATGGGGTTAACGAGACAATTTGAAATGATAATGAACCAACTTGTAATGACCGTCAGACAACTTAAAATGATACCCGGACATTTTGAAATAGTATTCGATCAACTGGTATTGCACAAGGTCTAGTACCCAGAGAGTACAGTGCGCACGTACTACTCATCTTCTTGGTCCTATATGAGAAGCTTTTGAAAGTTGTGATTTGAGTTACTTATTGATGACCGATTCAACCCTACAGTTCGTAAAATAGGTTCCGAATCTTTTGTTTATTCCAAAGTTAACATATGGATTTCCTGTGCAACCCCATCTCCATGCCAAGCTGATGATGATGAGCATCATTTTCCTTTTTTGTTTATCTTCCGCGATCAAGTACTGTAGTGTCCTTTGTTGCCGTTGTTGTTGTTGTTGTTATTTGTGTGCGTGCTCGATCCTCTCTACCGCATTTGGTGAAAATCGTTTTGTATGTCCCCCGGTCAAAGTCTGACCATGAGTGAACCACAGTTCGAGGAGTACTCAGATTAAGGTAGAAAAAGCTAACTCGGGAAGCTGTAACAGCGCTTACCACTAAGATCCTAATATTTGATCATCTGTCATGTGTTCGCATAAATTATATTCTTCCATATCTGAAACTCCTCGTTCTACAAACAATATTGAACAGGGTTCATTTTGGGGAGGGAAGTAATTGGTCGGTCAGTCAAAACAGTCCAGAGAAGGGGCCGATAATTAGCTCCATCATCATCATTATCATCATCATCATCATCATCATCATCATCATCATCATCATCATCATCAAAGTACAGTGTAATATAGTGAAGCGAACTTCATTGGTTTCTGCCAAACTCATAATGCACACAAGGTAAGTGAGAATGCGTAGTTGGAATAGGGGTTGGGTCTATTTTTAAGCCCAATCCCTATCCCAACCACACCTCAACAATCCGAATACCAGTCACATATGGCGCCAACGAATGACAACAAAATATCGTTCCGAATAATGAAAGCGGTAATGTGACACAGTCAGAAGTCTGAGAATAAAAGTCAGTATGGAAACGGTAAAAATGCTGCCTCGCTCGGTTCTGATCATAGAAAAGTGAATACACCAAAAGGGTCAGAGTAATGAGCAGACCGATAGCAGGTCGGTCTCTTTCTTCTCATTTTCAGTAGTTCACGGCACGAATAACTTATAAATACGTGTGAAAACGTGATGCGATTCGTTCATACTGACCTTGTTAATCAGATTTGCCTATTCCATATATCCGTCGATCAATAAAACTCTACCCAACATGATTACAATCGATTAGAACTTCTGACAGTTATTTTCAACCGCATTTGTCCCCGATTCATAAATTGGCATCTGGTATCTACCGTTAGCCTACGATTCCATTTAAATTGCAAGATGCTACATTGCTTTTACTGCACGAGTTTGTTGTCCAGTTGATTTGCATCGATGTATCTGTACTTTTTATTATTCACAAAATTCTATGCATTCCATTTTTTAGTGTTCCAGTTGGCTTATGAAAAATGTTGAGAACTTGTCAATTGGCGTTTTCAGCACGCATTTACACAATTATTGTCAATTTCAAGTCTACGTCCCTTCGGTCTTTAGCATTCCACTCTCTGATTGGAAGTGATTGTTAGACCAGGCCGGGATAAGACAAAATCACAATTGCTTCCATGCAAGAGATACCATGCTGGTTTATGTTGCAGTAGTCGGGTCTATCACCTATCATAAGCTGGAG
>UZAN01039993.1:25904-36072 GCA_900618425.1 Echinostoma caproni | reverse complement strand
AGAATAGATTGCATGCTTAGTGATTGTGCCTTATGCGCATTTACTATTCAAATAATAACGAGAACAATGTAGATCAGAATTTTCGACGTTACCAAACAGTCTTGATTTGTCTGTCAGTGTGTGCGTGTGTGTGTACATGTGTTTAAGCTGAATCTATGTGATGTCCTGTGACCACGATAACGAACGTTTATCTTCTCTGTTCAGACAAAACAAGACATGATATTAGCTTGCACTTGACCGTTGTCCGGAAAAAAGCGAACCGTCCGGTTTGCTCACCAATAATAAGAATAGAGAGTACTGACAAGCTGAAGTTGAATGCCAGGTTCACTCCTATTTGCCTGATTCATCCGCCAATCACTTGATATAGTCACCAATAGGTTTCTCTCTCGCTCTTTCGAAATGCAATCAAGTGAAAATGACAGTCAATTTGTATTTGGGCGATCATCATCTTCACCAGGTAGACCAACAATGCTGGACAAGTTAGCGCTCGTCATCTGCCGGGAATACTATCTGATCCTCATGATCCTGTTGACCGGAGCTCGTCTGCCACAGGTCCCGGCCATCACGACCACGACCACCACCCCTCAAGTCCTCCGGCAAGATCTTCCGCTTCTTCTTCAAGTGGTGCGGATTAACTTAGCCACAATTCGGGGTTAGGCATGAGATGAGACAAAGCACCGACTGTGTGCAATGAACGCACCAATTGACTGTGGATGCATATGCGTGTTTGTGTGTGTATATGTGTAATGTGTGGGAATCGTGTGTGACAGGCACGAAACGATCGGATAGGCCGGGATGAGATGTTCAAGGACGACTGGAGAAACAGGAGAAAAAGGACCGGATCAGTCGGGGTGTTATTCCGGAGGCAAGAACGCTGTGAAATATTGAAGAATTTAGCGATAGGGGTTTGTGTGCGATGTGGGGTGGGCAGTGGATGTGTACGGGGTGCTGGGGTGGTCCTGATCAGCAAGAAGATGCGGACATTGTTGACAAGTTAAGCCGATTTGATCCAAACAGATTGCAATCATATGTGATCTCTGTTATTTGTGTACCCGAAAGACCTCGTGATAGATAGAACAGAGTGAATGAGGCGAATATGAAGGGTAATCGGTGCGTGTTCGAGAGCATCATTTCGAGTGCTTCGAGGAAGACTGATACTCGATGAGCACATACCAACGTGTACATGCACACACAATGGAACTCATTACGGGGGTCGGGTGGTTTCCAGCTAACTGATCGCGGCTGATGATGTTATTCGAGGGATAATTTTGTGTACACTGCGCAACAGACACTCACTACCATTCTGTACGTGTTGAGTTGGAGATTAGTTAAGTACATTTGACGTACCCTTCATCCACAAAACATATTGGAGTATAAATCAGGACTAGCAATCTGATCAGTATAGAAACAGGAACAAAAAGGACATTGAATTTACTTTGCATTTGCCATAGTCTATATAATTGTGATTGAAGCAGATCCAGGTACTTTCGAACACACATAGTCCAGCTGAAATTAATATGTGGTGAAATTGCAAATTTGTTCACGTTATAATGCAGTTGGAGTCAATCGGTTAAGTTCACTAAAGAAGCGACCCGTAGTTAACCACTGCCACCACCATCACTCATCTTCAACTTTATCTGTGCATCCCCGAACAGCCTTAGCTTAACTGCTAGTGTCTCTGTAAAAGATACAAGCGTATATTCGAAGTTTAAAGGTAAGATAATAATTGTATTATTATTATTATTATTATCATTGTCAATATTAGTCAAGATGTTAGAAAAGGAAATGCGAAAACACGAGAGCTACTTAAAAAAACACAAATATTGTAAAGTATTCTATAAGGACACTTAATTAACGTTTGTTGTGATTAGTAGCATCCAACCTACCTATAAAACATCGAATCATGGTATTCATTAAACAAGGACTGTCCGAACAAATTTACCTGGTATTGCAAATGAAATATTTGTGGTAAAAGTATACACCCTGGGTACGAGTTAAAGAGTAAACTGACAAAAGATTACGCTCGATGGGCATGCGTATCCGGTAGTCTTTTGTCAGTTTATTCATTTACTTGTATCCATGGCATACACTTTCCTCAGAAATATTTCATTTGCCGCAGATGGATGGATGGACCGGATCTTAAATACCACTTGATGACTCATGATCAATTCTTGGGTTTGATGGTCAGTGGGCGTATTGGAGCTCGAGTTCGGGTTGAGTGTTGTCTGTCCGGTTGATCAGGTGCCTTGACATCGGTGCTGAAATTTGCCGGAATTTTGTTCGTAATCCGGTGGTCTCACTTTGACCTTATATGTAACTGATCCACTTCGTTTTAAAATCTCCGCAGGAATTCAGCTCTCCAACCTATATGAACGTGATCTCCTAGCTTAAAAGTTTTCAGTCTGGTGTTGCCATTTCAAGTGGTGTGTAATTCTGCATTATTTTGCACCCTCGGAATCATGGCATGAAGAACTAACTGCAATTGTCTACCAAGAAATAATTCATTCGAGGCTTTCCGTTCTAAAGTAGCTGGGTTGGGAGTTGAGCGGTAAATAAGGAGAAATGCATCAATGGACAGCTGTAGTTTACCTTCTCCCTGTAATTTGATCAGTGAACGTTTAAACATATCAACAAATCGTTCCCCTTGACCGTTTGATTGCGGGTAATACATAGGAGAACGAACATGGCGGATAACATTTGATGAACAGAATACTGCGAATGGTGAAGATGTGAACTGAAACCAGGACTTCCGGTATGCCGAAATGGGCAAGTAATCTCCTACAGTTTGCAATGATGGCAGATGTAGTTGCAACACGCATCGGAATAACTTCGGGCCCCTTAAAATATGCATCAACAATTATTAGCTTATGTACCTCCAACGGGGCCAGCAAAATCAATGTGATTGCGAGATCAAGTGCCGCGGCAGGTTACCATGATTCAGGTTCAGCCTTATGAGGTAGTTTGACAGTCATTAAATAATGGTGACAAGTTTTAACTATGCGTTCAATTTGCTGGTCTATCAATGACCAATATGCGTAACTTCGAGCAATCGCCTTCATGCGACTGATGACAGGGTGATCAGGTTGAAATTGCCTTAACGCAATTAGCTGTAAAGTATGAGGCTCAACAACTCGTTCCCTGAGCATCAAGCATCCTTGTTTGCCAAGTAACGCTAACCTTCTTTTGAAAAATTCGTGATAAGTTCTGTTTTTGAAGTCATGCCAAATGGTTCTACAATGCAGCATCACATTCCGTAATAATTTGCCCTTTGAGGTTGCATACCGGATCATTGTAGGGGTAACTGGTAGGCTGCGCATTGCATCCTCGAAAACGTACTGAACATCAGAAACCATGGCCATTGATGCGATTGCATTATCCTCCTCAAAGAGACAACTGCCATGGTCAGTTATTAGTCCGGAGATGGAATCAGCTTATCTAAATTTTATCATTTTAATTAAACGTAAGTCAAGATAATGACCTATTAGCATTGTGGCCCAACGTTGTTACCGATTTCCAGTGTGTACCAGGTCTTTTGTCTTCGTTCCGAAGATGGACAGCAACTGTTTGCGATCAGTGAGCAGGATGGGTTTTCTTCCGTGAAACTTCTTTAGTGTGAGAATCAGTGCCATTCCTTCTTTTTCAATTTGATTATTGCTCTTTTCTACTGCTGATAGTGCTTTGGAAACAAGACAAACGGCTTTACGACCGCCAACTGGCAGTTCATGTAACCAAACAGCTTCAATTCCATATTCCGAAGCGTCAGCTGCAACGAACTTAGGCAATTTGTGGTCATAGTGAGCGAGAAGTAAATCGAACGTAAGAATTCTTTTAATTGCAACAAATGCTTCCTGACATGCAGAGGACCAGAGCCATTTAGTGTTTCGTTTCAATAATTGGTTTAACGGAGCTCATAATTGATACATCTGTGGCACGAAATTGTGATAGTATTTCCCGAGTTCGAGGAAGGGCTGCAGTGTTTCTTCAATGGTGGTTTCGGGAATTCGCTCTATTGATGAAAGTTTTAACAGACAAGGTCCTCTACGAGTGCTATCAGTGATTGACCCCAAGTAGTTAGTGCTAGAGAGCCCAAGTGAACACTTCTGGGGCTAAAGTCGGAAACCATACTCGGAGATACGCTACAGTACTACATCCAAAAGTTGTATGAGCCCATCTGTTGTTTTACTAACAATAACAATGTCGTCCAGATACGCCATCGCGAACTTTAGACCATCCAGTATTGCGTCCATTATTTGTTGAAAAAGTGCTAGGGCACACTTAACACCAAAGAGCAGACGATGGTAGCGGTACCAACTCCTGCGGGTGTTGATGGTAAGTAACTCTTGGCACTCATCTTCCACCTCAATTTGTAAGTAAGCATCAGAAAAGTCAAATTCGGAAAATACTTTGCCACCGTTCAGTTTGGCAAACAAATCATCCGAAACAGGCAACGGATACTGATGTGTCTGGAGGCATTGATTCAACCCTGTTGAAAAGTCGACACAGGTCCTTGTGGTCCCGTTGGCCATCTTGACTAAAGCGATCGGTGCAGCCCATGCCGAATAGTTAACCGGACTTATGACTTTCAACTGTTCCAGCTGGGTCAGCTCACCGTTGACAAGCTCTACGGAAGCGTAAGCTACAGGTTGTTTTGAACAAAACATGGATCTAGTGCCGGAAGGTACCTGTAAAATGCCTTTGTTTTACAGCACAAATCAAGACCATAAAAAAATGCAGATATAGTGAGCGTTTAAACGCAAAAGGACAACGCTCATGTCTGCACAATTTACTGACGCACCATGGATCAGTTGGTGTGATCTTGAGGGGGACTTGGTGTCAGAAGGATCAGAAAATTCATTGAAAGGCAAGTGTCACAAATTCCATTTGTCTGTCTAATCAATGCCAAGCAAATTCAAATAATCAAGTTTGGATATGTAGCAAGTGCCGCGAAAACGACAACTGTGGGATGAACATCTCGTGAATTTTCGAAAATTCGCAGTTAAACTCATCGATAAATGGTATTTGTTCTCCAGATTCCGCCCAAGCAATATGGGTGGTTTGCTGTTAATCTGGTCTGCCCAGTAAATTCCAGGTGGTTACTGAGATGATGGTCACATCAGAGGCTTTATCGGATTGTAATTTCACTGTTTGCTTATTGATGTGAATCTGAAAATACTTTGGACGATATTTGAAATCCATGGCGTTCATGGCAAAGATGAGTTTTAATGGATTACGACTCCTGGTGCTTCCAGTATGGAACGATTTTGGTTCAGAGCGATGGTGACAAACCAATCAAATCACAGATTCCGCGCTTGTCCGTATGCGCAAAATTGACCGAAGTGCCACTTTCCACAGTGTCAACATGCGGTACAACACCAGGTTTATAATGAAATGTATTAATACTTTGAAACAGCGTTTCTACGGTAGAAACCTTTGAGTTATTTGCATTTTACTGCAAGGAAAGCTGCTGAATCAAAAGTCGAAACTGTTCCTGTTGTTGTTTTAATAGCTCCTGAAAAAATTCCACTGGGATGATCATTTTCCACCTTGGCCAGGTTGTTATAACTGCAGTTATAACATTTACGTGAAAAAACCCCTGGTTTAGGAAGAACATGATTCACTGAACTGGGGCGGGTCGACCGTAATTATGTCACAACGATTTACAGGGACAAAAGTTGAAATGCAGATCGATAAAACATCGGATTTATCAATAATGGCGAAATCGATTACAAGGCCGACCAGACACGTACCATCGATGCGAGTGAGCTGCGGCAGAATTCGAAGTCTCACTACATATTCCATTCGGAATATCTTCAATGCCTTTGACAATGAATCTTAAATGCACCAAAGCTTGATCACGACTGAACTGTTACGAACCAGGACAATGTCCTTTTTAGCAGTGTGAAAGGGGGGTGAAAAGTGGTTACCTATATTTGGTATCATTTGTTTTCATATGGTGCGTATTTCTGAATCTTTCAACTATCGTGTATTATCCATAGATTTCTAGCGAATATATCCGATGAATATATTTCACTTCTTTTTACTCTTAAACAAGTTGAAGAAAATTATTCATTCGCCTTTCTCATAATCCATTTGTGTAAAGATCAGGAACATCACTACCCCTCTCTTAGGTCCATCAGCAGAGTTAGCTGTTTATTGACCATCATTCAAGTTGACGCTCAATACTATGTAAACTTTGTGATCAATAACCAGAATGGGCCTGATATGCCCCCCACTCAACTTCTGCTCGGTAAAGGTATAGCAGTAAGTCATTCACCTGTGGAGTGATTTTTTAATTGGAGTTCCGCAAGGTAAACATAGCAGCATCTAGCAAAGTATGAGCTACCCTACTGGTTCAACCTCCGGAATCGCACGGCGATAGACGGCTTGACGGTCTTTTGCCCAGGAAAAAGTTGGGATAATTTCATTTATTTGTGTGATACTTTGAAAGGACATGATATTGGAAAGAGCATCGTCACATTTGCAATTTACTTGGGGTCAGGTTATCGATCCGTGAGAGGGAGAGAAAACGGGTTGATCGTGGTGGACATAGGCCACCCAATGAGAGAAGCCAAGTGTCTGAACCCCGAGAATTTTGTTTATTTCAACGGTATCATTGAACTTCACTCAGAAAAATCCAAGCAATATTGTATTTTGCTGTAACCTGCTCGAACAGGGAGCTTAGTTTACCCCAACAAACAACCTTGGTCAATTCATGCATAGATAAATGTAAATAGACTTGAAGATTTTCTAAATTCTCTCTCTTTTACTGATAAAGAATGCCATTTTTGCATACGTGTCTCTCACGAGGGAAAAGTGACACACGCATTTTCAATAAAAGAAAATCGCGATACAGATTTCTAGGTACTGCATACTGCACAAGTGTAGCATCATTTAAAGCACACCTAATTTAGGTCTGTAAATTAATTTCTTAAACGGATGCGATTCGAAGCAAACCGGAGTACAATCAGGAAACAACTGATACGTAAGTCAAACAGAGGATTGCAGTCTCAATGTCAATTATCGGAATGTTATGAAAAGGGTTGTGGGTCAATGTAGCCGGTGATTCAGGAAATAATCCAACTGGATCCAGAATGAAACGCCTATTTTTATTCACCAGAAAATCAAAAAATCGAAAGGAGAGGTCATTGGAGCAATTCTGCAGATCTCAGTCTCGTGGGGGTTATTTAGACGCCAGATGTCATCGAAGTTTCACGGGTATTATCATCGTAATAAGCAAAAATAAAGAAAAGCGAATTTCACTGCTCGCTGCCAAATTTGCAATGAATATAAAGTTAGAACATGTAAGTTGGAAAGGGATTGAGCTCATTTTGATGGAGGGGAAAAAGGCGAACCACTATGGTCAACACACAGAGTGCTCAATCTAGCTGTGCATACATACCTTTTCAAGCAATCTGGCCTGATAAGAAATGACAATAAGAAAACCAATGCTACAGGTTAGCTATCATGTCCCTCATTGTCTCCAACCCACCGGTTGCGGAGTACTATAGAATACAACCTGGAAAGCCGGAGAAACCTGCTCTACTCAATAGTTTCATGGGTGATCTGAAATAAATCCCCAACAGATTTGGAACTACCTTCCTGTATTGGGCGGTTGAAGACAAGTAAGGAGGCCAGACCTGAAGGTATTTAACCACAAAAGGATGATTCTCTATTGGGATATTTAATTATTCTGATAAAAGGACCCTATCTTATACTACTATGGCAAGTTACTGAACACTTCTTGCAGTTACTGCTTACACTGTCAAAATCTGAGTTTAACCCCGATAATCAGCTCCCATGATACTTCACAACCTGGTGTCTCTTAAAGAGATAACAGTTCATGAACAACTTAGCCGATTTCGATCAAGCTGAGTTTGTATTGATCGAAATCCCCATTGTCAAGTTGGCGAGTTCCGATATACGCTCTTCACTCAATTAACGGCGAGACTTTATTCCGTTCCCTTCTTCACAATGATATCACCTAGCAATGAATCAATTCACTGAGACCAGTGCACACACTTACTTCCAGTCATGTGAATAGTTGATTCGAAATCAGTAGCGTTGCTCGACAATCCTATTTCAGCATTGAAATTTCGATATTACGTAGGAAACTGGAAAATCTCAGTGCAATTTAGAATACATATGGTAGGTGAACATATTCGAAAACGCACTGGAACATTATTTGTCTGTCCCGCTATAGGCGCATTCGACTGGCTAATAAGTATTAGCGTACCATTTACGATGAGCTTTCAAAGTGTAAAAATATTACCGCATGGTTGGATATCGACTAACAATGGTCTGAATTTCGATAATCAATAGTGCGCGGGCTGATCTAGGCAGCGAAGTAACGAATGACGCTAGCACAGTTAATGCGACCACATATAGGTCCAAGGCTTGAGAAGCTGGTGTTGAACTGAAAATAAATCCATTGCGTTTAATTGAGGTTGAGAGGTTATGGATAATGCGCCGCAGTTTCGCTTTACGGTTGAGTATTTGGAGGACTTTCGGTCATGATCTCCTATCTAGTTTAATACAAATGAGACGGAGCGAACGGGTTGACATCACCAAAGTAAGATATTGTGTAATTTTCAGTATTCCGACAGAATATTCGTTGCCACAACGACTTCAAATTAGTAGTCTGAATTGGTTAGAACACGTGTTGGACTTACCCAGTAGTTGTCGGATGCACCATTCCCTGATCATAGTTACTCCAGCGGGGGAATCAAAACCAAAGACCAAGAATTATGAGACGTGAACCAGATTATTTTTCAAAAGGGCCACATAACTGATCGGCTAGAATCACAGGAAGACAGCAAAACCACAGTATTTAATATCATTGAATGGGGTGTAAAAGTTGATTACTGTGCACACGCGCCACATAGGTTTACTTTCTTTCCGTTTTCGAGACAATACCACTTTATCCCTACTTCAATTTCTATATCTTAGGTTTAGTACTGATAAGGGAGGTGCTCTTTTATGTGCTTCATCATACAAGTAAGGGACGATGTTCATGAATTGAATATTAAATATTGATCAAAATTGACTATTATAGTTGATTGTCTGCTTGATACTATATGATAAACATTGATTGCAAAGCAAATAGTACCTAAACTGGCTGATCTGATAAGATGATGTCCGATTGTGTATAGCGGATGTCAGAAAAGTGTTTCTAGATCTTTGCAAAATGCTCTGAGCTTACATTACCATCAGTCTTCAGACCAAACTTGGCGTTTAACAGTTTAATATTTACCCAACAGCGATCTACGATTATGCGACTGCATCACTACATTATAACAATGTTTTATTCCTTTCTTATTCATGGAGCTTACAAATATATAGTCAACATGAAGGGATGCAACCAAATAAGGTTTACATAAGGAACCAGAAACGGGAAAGATGGGAGGCAATGGAGAGTTTCGAGTGGCTATTAATTACTTGACCACTACTGCCGCCATGTTGAAAATTTAGGGAAACTAGGCGTTCCACTACTTATGTCTACAACGGATTGCTAAAGCTAACTGGCATGATTTTCTAAGATGCTGCTGCTGTGATATTGAGTGATTATCGCACCTTCTAACCTGGAAATGACTGCAATGGTTCTACAATAATCTATCTCTTTCCGCTATGGAACTCGTGAGGCAAAATCGCTCTTCACTGCCGCATCCGGATTAACGATGCAACTGTGTTTGACAGAGATTGAATGACATGGGCTAGTGCTGTCAAATCGGACGTTAATGTTTTAAGTCTCCGGTTTACGTACAGTTTACACCATTGGAACTAGGACTGGGTTTCAATCAACACTGATCTCTGATTCTTATCGTTAAGCAGAGCTGAATGCTGCCTGTCGCGTCCCCGGGTTGTGGATAAGGGGCAATCTCCATCGATGAAGGTTAGCTGTGAATAAGTTGTGGCATACCGCAACAAATAAGCAGTTGCGAACAGACAGCTGCTGCACTACCAGAGTGTGGTGGTTGGTTGGGTTTCACGTTGGCCACCTGGCTCGTTTCAAAGCCGCATAAGCCCAATCACGGTGTCATGACAAAGGTCAATGTGACTGGCCTTTTAAAACTAAAGTCATTGACCCCCTCATTTCCGAGGCGAGAGATTGCTTCCTACAGCCTCGCAGTTCGCAATTGATTGTGCAAAGACTAGAGGTGAACCCTCAAAA